>NMUG010013370.1:0-10127 GCA_002855965.1 Monotropa hypopitys
ATATATGTAGAATAAATTTGTTTTTTTAAATAGATTTATAAAAATCTGTTTTATAAAATTCTATTTTTTTATAAAATCTGTTTTTATCACCTAGAATTACTTAAAAAAACCTCAGAAGTTGTTTGGTTACCAGTTACCGGTTTGGTTCGGTTTTTTATTCGGTTACCGGTTCAGTTCGGTTCGGTTATTATCTAAACCAAAACCGAATTGGTATCCAATCGGTTCTCTCATTCGGTTACCAGCTCGGTTACTTTTCAGTTACAGTTCGGTTAAAAAATTCGGTTTCGATTCGGTTACCCATTCGGTTCGGTCACGATTGCCATCCCTATTTCCAAGGAAAGCTATTTGTGCATTTGTCGGGCCGTCGGGTAATTCTTCATAAATTTCATCATTCTCCCTTTGCAGTCCATCCGAGAAGGAATAAGATGTATCATGACCTGAGGCGTCAGTTTTGGTGGTCCGGTATGCGAAAAGATGTTGCTTTTTTCGTCATGCGGTGTCTTACTTGCCAACAAGTCAAAGCCGAACATCAACGTCCGGCGGGTACTCTTCAGCCATTGCCCATTCCAGAATGGAAGTGGGAGCATGTTACCATGGATTTCGTTTTGGGTTTGCCGAGATCTCAAGAAGGTAAGGATGCCATTTGGGTTGTTGATAAGTTGACGAAGTCGGCACATTTTCTACCCATTCGGGTTTTTCAGTCCATTGATTCTTTAGCTCGTTTGTATATTCGCAAGATTATTCGTATACATGGTGCTCCATTATCTATCATTTCCGACCGTGATCCTAGATTCACATCGCGTTTTGGGGGAAGTTTGCAACGTGCTTTTGGTACTAAGCTCTATTTTAGTACAGCCTTTTATTCTCAAACCGATGGATTGTCAGAATGCACCATTCAAACCTTGGAGAACATGCTCCGGGCTTGTGTTTTAGATTTCCATGGCAACTGGGGCGATCATTTACCACTTGTTGAGTTTGCATACAACAATAGTTACCAATCTAGTATTGGGATAACACCATTTAAAGCATTGTACGGAAGACCGTGCAAGTCTCTTGTTTGTTGAATGTAAATTGGGGATGTTGCCGTTATGGGTCCGGAAGCCGTTCAACAGACCACCGAGCAGATTAAGTTGATTCGCCAACGTCTATTAACCGCTCAGAGTCATAATAAGAGCTATGTGGATAATCGTCGTCGTCCCTTATCGTTTGAGGTTGGTGATCATGTATTTTAAAAGTATCTCCGCGGCGTGGAACTTCTCGTTTTGGGAAGAGGGACAAGCTTGTGCCCCGTTTCATTGGTCCCTTTATTGTGTTGGAGAGGGTAGGAGAAGTGGTGTATCGTTTGGCTTTGCCGTATCAGATTTCCGGTGTTCATGACGTTTTCCATGTTTCTATGATTCGCAAGTACGAATTGGATCCTTCTCATGTCTTGGATTGGTCTTATATAGCTTTAGAGGCCGATGTTTCTTATAAGGAGCAACCCATTCGTATTTTGGATTCAATGGAGCAAGTCTTGTGGGGAAAGACTATCCCACTTGTTAAGGTTCTTTGGAGAAATCAAGCGACATGGGAACGAGAGTTAGAGATTCGCAAGAAATATCCGGAATTGTTCAATTCTTAGAAAATCCTTCTATTCATCCTTGTGGTATTCTTGCGTGGTTAGTGGTGTAAATTTCGTGGACGAAATTCCTTTAAGGAGAGTGGATTGTAACGGTTTTGAATTTCTTGAATTAAATCTAGAATTCCCAAATTCCACTCCTTAGATTTTGATTGATAATGATCTCAAAATCTTCTCTTGGTTGTTGGTGTGATTGATCTTAGAATGTCGTAGAGAATTCAATTACGAATTCAACGCAACATGAATCGCTCAAATCAGAGTTCGGATGAGGAAGTTAGGCCTAAATTACCCCGACAACCATTTTGGTAAAAGTATTGAGTGTCGCGTTACCGATAACCCGCCTTGGCGCGTTACCGGTAACGGGGTAAGGTGTTTAAACTAATGTATGTTGCGTTATTGGTAACGGGACATTGCGCATTACCGATAACGGTCCGTCGGACAGAAAATGTGCAGAAGGTTAATGGGGGTGTTTTGGTCATTTTCCTTACATTTTTACACATCCTATATGTGTGTATCAACCCTAAAACGTCCAGAACATTATTTCCCCCTTCTCTCTCTACCTCCTTATTTTCCCTCTCAATTCTCTCTCCCTTCTCTCTAAACTCAAGGTGATTTGGTAGGGATTTTGCAAAAATCTCAAGATTTAACGTTGAAGAGTTTGAAGAGAGCTTCTCGGTGACGTGTGCAATGTGCGCATGTCCCTGTGAGTCATGTCGTGCCATGCAATTTCATTTAGTAAAATTATGTCTTAGTTTGTCCGTGTCGAGACTGCGTCGGGTCACATGTTTGTGCTTCATAGTTAGGCTAATCGTGATGGTAATAAACACAACTAAAAATCCCTTGGCCAGTAAATAAAAGGATTAACTTTTTGTCAAAACAAGAATACATGGTAGGGATGAAATCCACATAGTGAACTAACCAAACTGAATAAGAGTACAGGGCTGCAAACCTTCGATGCTTCAAAAACAAGCAAATGGAGAAAAGTCCATAAACACTCCAAAGCAACTTTTTGCATACGGCTCACACAGACTAGGCTCTGATACTTGTCATCAGACACCAACTAGATTTCACATACCTTAAGACGTCTACAATAGTTTGATCTTCACGCGAAACTTCATGTGCTTTACATAAGTCAGAGACTGCAATCTGGTATATACATTTAAGATAATTAGATAACACAAGTAGATATGTAGATAACTGCATAAAAACATAAGAGGCATAATTCTGCAACCACTGCAACAAGTCATACAGCTGCATGGATACTTACTTCTAGTTGCCCCAATTCTTTATAAGCTTGACCCCTCCGATAAAGTGCTTTGACATTCTCTGCATCACCTGACAAGACCTGTAGTCATACACGCACCTAATAGATTCTTTTTCTGTAAAAAGATCCAGAGAAGATGGACTAACCTTGATAAGTGACATGCACCCGACTCAAAACAAAAGTAAACAAATGATAAACACGTAAATAATATCCCAAAACTACTCCGACATCAAGAGAAAATAGGCATCAAAATGGGGAAAGTGATTGTTCTCATCTTCTAGGGTTTATTAGAATGCACAAGAATGAGTAACTAACTACAAGTCATGTCCCAAAATTTTGAAGGAGTTTTTAAATAATTTTAAATGATTTTGTCCACATTTGAATCAATAATTTCCTTAAATGAGATGGTTCTCATGTAGAGTCATGCATTGGCATTGATGGATTAGGAGTATGGAAGTGTTAAGGATTGGATGTGTTGCTTGTATGTTTGTGTTGGTTGGCAGTGTTTGTGTTGGATATGTTGGTTGAGTGCTTGTGTTGGATATGTTGGTTGTGTGTTTGTGTTGGTTGACTGTGTTATTTTCCGGAAGTGGGGAGGGGATGCTCTTTTACCTTCCGGTGAGTTGCGGGAGAAGAAGGGGGAGGCAACCTCTTGGTTTTCCATAAGAGGGCAGGAGTTTGTGGGAGAAGGGAGTGAGGGGTTTGCGGAAAAAGGGGTATGACCCTTGGTCTTCTGGAAGATGGCTGAGAGGGTGCGGAGATAGCCATGCTTTTTCGGAAGAAGGAGAAGGGAGGGGGTTGGTTTTCCGGTAATGCAGAGTTGGAGAGAGATCCAACGTTCAAAATTTCTGGAAATTGGGGTTCCAATTTCCGGTAGAGCCGGAGTTAGGAGGGTGGATGAGCTAGGCATTGGCATGTTCTTGCAGAAATGGGCAAGCCCATTTCTGGTAAAGCATGCGTGGTCCAGAGGTTGGGTTTGTGGGTTGGTTCGTGGTTTTGCAGTAAATGGGAAGTGGATTTTCGGAAATTCGTGAGTTATTCCGCAGGGCATTTTTGGCAGTTGAGTCGCGATTATAAATACCCCATTTAGGGGTTTTCCAAATCATTTCCTCTGACGTTTTCTCTCACAGCCACCACACTCTCTCTTTCTTCAGGTGAGTTCTCTCTATTCTCTCAAGTTCTCTTCTCTCTATCTCTCTCCATATTTCTTTTCTATAATTCTTTTCTGAACACAAGGGTTCTTTGGTCTTGTAGTTTGGAGTCTTCTACCTCCTCTCTTGCTTGCTCATCTAGGGTTTTTCTCTCTCTTCAAGATCCAAGGTAAATACTCATCTTCCTAGTGTATATGTTGTTGTGCTAGACAACTAAAGGAATTTTTTATATGAAATCTAATACTTCTTTTCAAAACCCAACTCCCTTTGAACTCTTAAGATGACTTTTCATAAGAACTCCAAATCTATGACATCATGGCATGAGTTTTGTTCTTCTTGGGAGTGTGTAAGGTGTGTGGATCTCCTAGATCTATTCTATTAATAAAGGGAGAGTAGCTATGAAGCTGTGAAGACTTTTTATTTCCTAAAATACCCTTAATAAGCCTACCTAATTACTCCATTTTCCCACCCATCCCACTTGCCCACCCACGTAGGTGGGTGTCAACTACTACTGCATAGAAAGACCATGTCAAGGTCTTGAGTTTGGGTTTGGTTGTTTGAGAAGGCCTAAAGGCCATTGGTTTGGGCTTTGTGAAATAAGTTGTCTTGGGTATGTTAAGGCCCTTGTGAAAGGTCTAGGAAGTGATGAGATGGTTTGGGAGATTATAGAAGAGTTCCTAGTTGATTAGGAATGGTATGTGCTTGTGTGCACACTAGGTGTTTGTAGAAATGACTAGGTGAATGGGGAGGGTCTTAAGGATGTGACTTCGTCACACTTGGGATGGAAATCATTCCTAGAGTATTTATGTAGATATATATTCATATGAGGGTTGGGATATTGTTAGAGTTGTGAGACTATTGTGGGTCATCTTGAGGCAAGGCAAGACCATGTGTATAGATCTTGAGTTTGGGGTTCTCTTCCTACTATCGTGTGTGTGTATGTATATGTCTTCTTTCCTTATTTATTATGGCACTTGCATGAGAGACGACCATTTCTCTTACCCACATTAGGTTTTTGGTGTAGTCGGTCCCAGGGTAAGCCCCACAAGCCCTTGGGCTGGGGCAACCCCCAGCCAAGGGCAACCAACTGGCAAAAAAAATTTAAATTTAGAGTAAAAAAATTTTTTAATGTGTTTTTTATGTGTTTCACTTAATAGGGGCAACAAAAAAATTTTTGGGATGGGGCAACACAAACCTCAGGGCCGAGTCTGGGTGTAGTAGTAGTACTATGGCCCTCGATATGGGAGAGAGACTAGAGTACTAGAAGTATACACACGTCTTTAGAGGGTTACACGACAAGTTTTCGATAAAAGTCCCTCCATGAAGCTTAGGCCTTATGTTAGGATAAATTGGGGCTTTGGGCTCTAGGATGGTTCTATGAACAACTTGATTAAGAAATTGTGAACTACCTAGACCCTATGGGAAGTGTGCACCATGTGTTCGATAAAATTCCAAACTATGGAGTTTGGGCTTTAGACCTAGGGAAACTTGTGGCCTACGTATTGTAAAAGAATATTATGGTGTATATGATTTAACCTTGGCGTTGGTCTAGGTAGGAGTTTAACCTCTGGTTTTAAGGGTCTAGGCACGGCCTAGCATTCGAAATGAAAATTTGTACAAGTCTAGGATGACACCATCGGAACTCGAATCGATATGGACTAGCACCGGCTAGGTTGAACAACAATCGAAATGTACTAGCTTCGGCTAGGAATCCTAATTATATGGACTAGCTTTGGCTAGGAACTTGACTAGATTTGACTAGGAATTCAAATTAACCGGACTAGCATCGGCTAGAAAGAGATACTATGTAAAAGTCTTATTTATGAACGGTCGTGGGTTCTTTTATTACGGGAATGGACCTATGATGGGATTCCCTGGGTGGTCGCGTCACTCACAACATTGTGCACAATGGGGGTAACTTGGCCCTCCCAACAAATTGGGGAACGACGGAATTGACAGTTAACGTGTCGACGGGCCACTAGACTGGAACATGCTCACTT
Source organism: Monotropa hypopitys (assembly GCA_002855965.1). Lineage (NCBI taxonomy): Eukaryota > Viridiplantae > Streptophyta > Magnoliopsida > Ericales > Ericaceae > Monotropa > Monotropa hypopitys. Next base: position 6,034 of record NMUG010013370.1, read on the forward strand.
GACGTTCTTACTCCTAAAATATTATAAGGAAGGAGATATTTAGGATGTTTTCGGGAATGGACTTATGACGGGATTCCCGGACTCATCCATAGTATGAGACGATTGAAATGGAAATGTTAAAGGGGAAAGTATGTGAAAGTAAAACGAAAGCTTAACCCTAAGTGGTGAATGGGGAATGGACTTGTGATGAGATTCTCGGGTTCACTCACACACACGTTTAACTAAGATGCAATCCAAGAATGGACTTATGATGAGGATTCTTGGGATTCATCCATATGGCAATCTATTACAAAGAATGAATTATTGCAAAGAACATGGTCTGGTGGGCTTTAGAGTTGGTTAGGGCTAGTTCGTATCCTTGGTTGATAACTTGGGAATGATGTGAGAACTCCCTTGATAGGGTGGTTGGTTGTGTAGTTTGTTCATGACTGTGTAGGGGTCCTGGTTCCTTGCCTTAGAATGTGGGTGTAGCTATTGTGAGTGGATCCTATGCTAAGTCGTGGTAGGAGTCATAAGTTGCTTGGTTTGCATTGAATACGTGATAACTAGAACCTTGTCTGGTTAAGAGGAGGGTTAAGGGTCTAATGGTGACCATAGGTCTTAGTACTTGGGAGTGACCTTGAGTTAGAGACGTGTGATAGTGTAGGAGTAGTTTCGATCATGTGGTTAAGGGATGATGATTTTTGATTGGTGAGCGGGTCACTCTTGGAATGGATGATAGTATGAGTGGACAAGGGTGCCCTAGCTATTGTGATGAGATGTTAGGCTTGATTGTAGGGTATGTGTGAGGATGGTGAGATATGACATACTTGGGTTTGCATTGTAGGATTGTACATTCACTTGCACATATCACCATAATTGCATACACCATAGGATAGATGTTTATTTACTGAGGCTCGGACCTTCCATTGTTCAGTATCATGCAGGGTTACATGTCTTGGTAGCTTATTGGCTTCGACGGTGGTTCTAGCTCACATCTTCTGCATCATTGAGTGAGTAGCACTTTATTATTGTTATTTCATTTATCATTGGATCAAACATTGTATCTCATTTCTTCTCTCTCTTTAATGGCTTGTTGCTATTCTTTATATTGGAAAAGCTTGCATGGGTTTTAATTTATTCAACAAGCCTCATTTTGAAAAGGTTTTGGATTGATCGTGTGATCATTCATGCCCCGTAGTGGTGAGGTTCTGACTAATGTTTTAATGACAAATGTCTTATATTTTTTGGCAAAAATTAGTTTAAAAATCCGGGGCGTGACACTACACAACAGTTACATGTGAAAACCCTTGACCTATTGTAAGTACTAACTTTTAAAAACTGACAAAACTGATAAATGCATAAGGAAACCATAAGAGAGACTGATATTTCAATACCTCAGTGCCTTCCTTTATGCACTCATCATACCGCCTTGTTTTCAAGTAACATGACATCATGTTGAGAGAGCATGCTAACAAGAGGACTCTGCCTTTGGAGGATGGAATGCCTTTCAAGTTCTTCTTTGCCTAAAGATGTTTAAGGAAAAGAATTAAAAAGGAAAGGGAATAAAACTCCTTATTGCTTCAAGATGCAAGCACAAAATAGAGTGAAGCAGTACACATGGATGGAAAGAAACCAACACTGCACTTACAAGCAAGTATTTCTGTATTGCCTCATTATATCTTCCCTGGCTGTGAAGCTCATTACCCTGTAATAGAGGTAACAAATGCATAAAACTCATGGTAGATGCCCATACGTCTCCTTAACACACTTACTTAACGTAAAGCAATGTGATTTCGGCACCTTAGTCGACCATACAATAAATGCACAATGGCAATTAGATTGCAAGGAAAGATGAAGAATGGGAAATGGGCACACTGAATTTATCAAAACTTCTTGCTTTATATAAACAAATCCACTACAACAGATACAGTCAGATTTCCAAATGCAACTTCCTTCGTTTTTATTTTTTATTTTAATTTCTTTTTGCCTTTCCTAGTATATTATTGAGGTCCAGAAAGGAAAAATATATTTTTATTGATAACTAGAAGGATGATAGAGATATTTCAACATGAGAAAAATAGACACTGGGATCCTGTAATTCTTGTACATACTAGCAGGCTCTTGTTGCCTTATTCACTAGTGAGTTAATATCGTCCTTAAGACTGCTGAATTTTGTTTAAAAGTCTTGAGAAACTAGGTCTGGATATGATATTACAGAAAGCAGACTATATAAATCAACTACATTGCTGCCCAAAACATAGTTTTGTTTATGAAAAATGTTTTGATGATGAATTTTCAATTAAAATCGCATTGACACATTGTTTTATGAAAATTATTTACAATTCTTGTTAATGGGCTTAAAATTTTTAAGCCTAATGAATCATATGCTAAGAAGGGTTATACATGTTTATTATGATTTTCTTGAGTCTAATATTGAAGGAAAACAAGAAAAACTTTTTGAATGAAAGTGTGCAGTCACCAGAGCTTACTATCAAAATCTGCAAGCACCGTTAGCCCACCGGTAAATACCGGGCGGCATACCGATCCCATATCAATCAAACTTGCATCGCATAGACAGGTCTATGGCAAGATACTGAAGGCACCAATAGCCAACCGGCACACCGGTCTACATTATTTTCTGCAGAGATAAATATCTAGCACATGTGAATGGACCACAATGGCCCCAAACGATCACATGCTAGTTTTCATTTTGGGATATATATATATATATATATATATATATATATAGAGAGAGAGAGAGAGAGATAGAACGGCTAAGAATGGGGGGAGAGACGGCTGAGTGTTGTAGTGTGAGAGAATAAGTGTGCAAATGTGTTAGGGTTGAGAACAATATGCTTATATATATGCCCCAAACAATTTCCCGAATTTGCCCTTAATGGGGCACATTTCGATATATGCCCCCAACACATATCGAAATGTGAAACCATAGAAATGGTTAGGCAAAAGAACAGTGGAATTGCATATCAAAATATGCCCCACGCACATATTGATATGTGCATCATAAGGCTGCCAACAATAGGGTCACATTTCGATGTGTGCTCTATGCACATATCGAAATGTGCACGCAAGATAACAAAGGGAGAAATAATCAGTAGACTTGTATTTCAATATGTGTGAAATGGATTTGGGAGTAGATCACCCGATTCAACTAAAAGCTTGGTATTGGGGTCCATAGGGGTAGAAGCAGACCGACATCCAATCATACATGTACCTGAAGGAGGTCAAGAGTATACTTCCGTTGGGACAAGAAAATCCCACGGTGCGAGCGAGCGACCTCAATACCGAGAAAATATTTAAGAGGACTCAAGTCCTTAATTTCAAAGGATTGTCTAAGTTGTTGTTTTACCTGAATAATGCCAGAAGTATCATCGCCGGTCATAATAATATCATCCACATATACAAAGCGGATGATGCAAGAACCATCAGTGTGACGACGAATAAAGCATGTGTGATTAGAATGACAACGAACAAAGCCCAAAGTAGTCACCACCGAACTAAAACAGTGGAACCATGCCCTAGGAGACTGCTTCAAACCATAGGAGCGACTTCTAAAGACGGTAAACCTTCCCAGAATACTCCCACTCAGACTGAAAACCAGGAGGTGGGTCCATATAGATAGTCTCTTAGAGATCCCCGTTCAAGAATGCATTCGTGACATCAAGCTCATGAAGAGGCCAAGAATGAGCAACATCAATAGAGACCAGAAGACGAACCGTAGTCAATTTAGCCACAGGATCAAATGTAGCACCGAAGTCCTTCCCCGGAATCTGAGTGAATCCTTTGGCCACCAAGCGGATCTTGTACCGATCAACCGAACCATCAGACAAAAACTTGACAGTGAAAACTCATTTGCAGCTGACAGTCTCTCCCCAGGAGGTAGAGGGACAAGATCCCAAGTATGATTTCATTGTAAGGCATCCATCTTGAATTGCATGACAGTCACCCAATGGGGGTTCTGGAGAGCCTCAGACACAGACCGAGGAATAGGTACTGAATCAACCTGGCTAAGAAAAGAGGATTAGGAACCTGAAAGTCCTTGATAAGAAACAAAATGGGAAAGAGGATGATTAGTACTACTAGACCTAGAACAG
>NMUG010013371.1:0-10125 GCA_002855965.1 Monotropa hypopitys
ACTGCTGTTTCTTTTATGTTTTGGATGTGGTCAGGCTTCATTTTTTGTTCTCTGTTATTGAAGGGCCTTCTTTTCTTAACGGTGCCTTGAGTTTTAACCCTTTTATGAGCCTGGGATTGCCAGTGTATCAGTGTCTTTGGAACGGAAGGTTTTATTGGGATTAATCGTGTTTTGGCTTTAACATCATATCACATGTTATCCAGGGAGAGATGACCTGTTATGCATTAGGCATTCCACTTTTCAATTGACCAACCATGCTACAAGGCTCTCAATGCCACAATGTATATTTAGTGTCGCCTTAACGTTCAAAAACAACCATGCTAGTAGGCTCTTCAAGCCACAATATATATATATATATATATAGTCATCTTGAGTTTAAAAACAGGGATCAGAAACTCAGAGCAAAGTGCAAGTACAAAATGACCTGTAATATTTGAAGACTGTAGTCAAAGCCACTTAATAGAATAATCAATAAGGTTGTTTTGAAATTGATCTCTACTTATTCGCTGCTTGGAGAGTACATGCTGCTTCTGTTTTGAATGTTGTTTGCCTGCACTGTGGTCGTATGTTTCATTGACTTGGAGAGGAGTGTTGGGTGCGGGTATATATATACAGACATTTGAACTCCTCAAATCTTGTATCTAAGGCTATAAGGCTATGTATCTAGAACTTAGAGACAGATTTATCCACACCCTAAGCTTTTAGATATGATGCATATGGTATAACTTATTTGGAAATGGACTTCAAATTAATTAGTATAAGAAGGAATTGCCAATTTGTATCTCGCACCCACATGAGGTTAGAATTTTTGTATACCATCATGGATGGCTATGAGGGCTGGTAGTTTTCCTGGGAAGATAACGTTTTTGAAGGGCGTCCACCACTTGGTGGGGCAAGAGAGTGCCTATGCAGACGCACGTGAGCGAGCGAGAGCGAGCTAGAGGTACATGGATCCTTTGGACAATAACTTAGCAAGCATATTTTCTAACCCAGATTTCCCATGAGCTACGCATAGAACTCGTATAATTTGCATCTAAGACAACTAGTTAACCCCATTCAAGCTAAAATTTTGAATTTACATGCTTATAATTTTTGATATTCTATAATTTGTGTTAAAATATATGAGCATTTTGTATGTTTTATGTTGTATGGGAACATTATGTAAATAGGTTTAGTAGATAGGTTTTTAGTGTTATTTTGTTTCTTTTGTATATGTTATATTCGATTGTATTGTTGGCTGTGTGTAATATGAAAGAAAATGGATTTTTGCTTTCTAACATGGTATCAGAGCTTACTATTGATAACCATAGCCGCCACTGTATTTTTTTCTCGATCGTCTGACCTCCGGCGTTGTCGCCCTCCATCGCCATCTACATCAACTAATCTCGTGCGTGGTCATCTTTGTCGGCGAGTTCTTGCTCCGGATTGTAGAACTCGTTATTTTGGGCAAACCCATTGTGCATTTTATTTTCTCCCATCACATTTTTTATTTTGGGCAAACTCTGGTCATCGTTGTTCGCCCGTTACATTTTTGAGTGCAGTAGTTGTAAACTTGCAAAGATGTCTGCCTTACCCTTTAATGAAAGTACTTTTGTTTCAACTTTCCTTTTCAACGTGTCCACATTGATTTATGGGGAGCATCTTCGGTTACCACTAAAGGTGGCTCTGTTTATTATGTCTTCTTTGTTGATGATTATAGTAAGTACACTTGGGTATACCTATTAACACACAAATCTGACTTTTACAAAGTTTACTGTACTTTTGAAGCAATGGTTCAAACCCAATTTTCTGCATCAATTAAAGTTCTTCGATCTGATTTGGGAGGGGAATACAATCTTTCTAAGTTTATTGGATTCCTAGAAACATATGGACTATTCATCAATCCTCTTGCTCTGACACCCCTGACCAAAACGGTAGAGCTGAGCAAAAACACTAACACATCCTTGACATTGCTAGGTCTTTTCTCCTGTCTTATTCTGTCCCTTCTGTATTCTGGAGAGAGACTGTCCTCACTGCCACCTATCTTCTAAATCGAATGCCTACTCCCCTTTTCTCTGGCATCTCTCCGTATGAACGTTTGCATGGTAAAGTTCTTAACTATTTTCTCCTTTGTGTGTTCGGGTCTAGATATTTCGTCCTTCTCCCCCAAAAAGATCGCAACAAGCTCAGTGCCCGTTGTGTCTTGTGTGTTTTCTTAGGGTATAGTATTAATAGAAAGGTTACCGATGTTATGATCCAGTTACCAAAAAACTATACGTCTCGAGACATGTTACATTCCTTGAGCATCTGTCTTACTTCACTCTCTAACCAAAAACTTCTCCAGTAGCCAAGGAGAATTTGATTTGTATTGACCCTTTTCCAATAGATGTTCCTACTGAAGAATATACCTCCACTCTTGAGGTGTCTAATATTTCTGCTACACCTCCACCTTCTCCTCCTCTTCCCCTACAGAACACCTGTTTCTCCATTTCCACTGACATACTCTCTTCAGTCTACCACTCTTCCATAGGTTCTCACCTCTCCGGCTCATCTGTTTGACTTAAAGGTACCTGATCTGCCAGCTCATCAGTATCCCCTCCGTGAAAATCGCAAACCACCGCTAAGGTTTAGTTTCTCTAACACCTATTTTTCATTATCCTATCAGTCTTTTCTGTCTCGTCTACATTCATTTTTTGAGCCTAGGTTCTACAAAGGGACCTGTACTGATCCCCATTAGGTGGATGCACGAATGCCGAACTTACTGCTCTTATAAAATCTGACACTTGGGAGTTGGTTACACCACCGATTGACAAAAATCTCATTGGTTGCAAATTTGTCTACAAGGTTAAGACTCATTCTGATAGCTCTTTGGAGAGATATAAAACCAGCTTAGTTGCTAAGGAGCTTTCTCAGGAATATGTGATTGATTATGTCGAGACTTTTGCTCCTGTTGTAAAAATGACCACTGTTCGCACTATGATCTCTGTGGCTCCTGTCTCTCAGTGGCTTTTATATTAACTGGATGTGAAAATGTGTTTCTCAATGGATATCTCTCTAAAGAGGTTTATATGCGCCCTCTTGGTTTTTCGCACCCTTCTGGTTTGGTTTGTCGCTTTCGTCGTGTTATTTATGGCTTAAAATAATCCCTTGTGCCTGGTATGCCCAGTTTCAGGATGTGACTTTTCAAAATGGTTTTCATCCTAGTATGCATGACTCTGCTCTCTTTATCCATCGCATATCTCATGGTCTGGTTCTTCTTATCCTGTATGTAGATGATATGATTATTACTAGTTCTGATTCAGTTGCCATCGGCGATGTGAAATGCCACTTATTTCATGGATTTGAAATGAAAGACTTTCTTCTTCGATATTTTCTTTGCATTGATGCCTCGTCTCCTAAGGGGTAGCTCTTATCTCAGTCCAAATATGTCAATATTATACTTTCTCGTGCTTGTCTGACAGACACCAAAACTATTGATACTCCTCTTGAACAGCATGCCAAGTTTCCTCCTTCTGATGGTGTTCTGCTTGAGGGTCCTACAGAATATCGGGAGTTAGTAGGATGCTTATCTTACAGTGACTCGGCCAGACATTGCATATGTTGTTCATGTGGTTAGTCAGTATGTCTCCGCCCCTCGGTCTACAGATTGTAAGGCTGCTTTAGTCCGCATTCTGCGCTACATTCGTAGTACTCCTCATCAGTGTCTTCTACTTCAAGCCTGACTTTTCAGGCTTACACTGATGCTGATTGGGCTGGGGATGTTGGCAACCGCAAGTCTACCTCTGGCCTTTGTATTTTCCTGGGTGATTTTCTTATCTCTTGAAAAAGCAAAAAAACAATCCGGCATTCGCTCCACTGCTGAAGCCGAATACTGTGCCATGGCTCATGCCATTTCCGAGATTGTTTGGCTTCGCTGGCTTCTATCATATATGAGTGTCTCTGTTACTTCTCCTACGCCTCTTTATTGTGACAATAAAAGTGCTATTCAGATTGTCCACAACTCAGTCTTTCACGAGCGCACACAGCATATTGAAATCGATTCTCACTTCATTCGTCATCATCTTCAGTCTGGCAGTATTGCTCTACGTTTTGTCCCCTCTACGCAGCAATTGAACGACTTCTTCACATAGACTCACACTCCTCTTCGTTTCCGTCGTCTCCTTAACAAACTCTCGTCGCTCTATGCTATCGCATTCTGAGTTTGAGGGAGAATGTGAATGTATTTTATTATATTAATGGTGTATATTCATTGTATCTCCTATTTTCGGTAATATCCAAATTAAGATATTCATTGTATCTCATATTTTAGGTAGTATCCAATTTAGGGATTTGACTACTGTAATTTAGGGATTTGATTAGCATTATTTAAGTATAGGTTACTTAGGTGTTTTGGCTACATATACCAAGCTATTGTAAGTGTAATTGATTCAAGGAATATATATCGTTTTTCTCTCTGAGTGATATAACCATCCACCTACTACTTCTTAGAAGCATTTGGCAAGACTTATCCGGCTTAATAGATAGGATATTTCTCTCTCAAGCAAGTTTAAGATCCTCAATTTTTTCTACAAGCTTCTGTATGTTCTTACCCTTGAAGATGGAGTCTTCCACTAGCCAATAATATTCCATTTGATGGATTCTTTGAATATATGAATTGGTGCTCGAATTCCTTTTCTGCAGATGAACTGATGAACTGATGAACTAATTATGGATTGGGCTTTAGACCTTTTTCCTCTTTGAGTTATGTTGCTACCAATTACATGTTATGATCCCACATCACCTAATTAAGGGACGTGGAGGGTGTATATAAGCTATTGGGCACCATCTCCTTGTAAGCCGGTTTTCAAGGGTGAGTTCTACCCGGTGTTTATTACATTGGTATCAGAGCATGTCTTTCCTTGGGGATGAACCTCGTCACGGTTGGTCCTGACCTCGCAGGTGACCCAGAGGGGTGGGCCTGCCTGGCAGGGGACACACCGCCGTGGACGTTGGTTCTAAAAGAGGAATGGTCACATCGCCTAATAAAGGGACGTGGAAGGGTGTATATAAGCTATTGGGCACCCTCCCCTTGCAAGCCGGTTTTCAAGGGTGAGTTATACTCAGTGCTTGTTACATTACACTAGCAACATAACTCAAACCACCCTCGGTCCATAATTCAAGTGAAACATTATGGATTTGATCCAAACCGGGAAACACAAGAATACACTTCTTGTAAGTTGTGTTCCAGGATGCGACTTCTTGATTGCGTGAGAATTTCGCTGCTCATCTGCTGAACTTGAATTGAATGATGAAACCCTTGCATCCTGACCATTCAAATGACTACAAACTAGAAATGAGTTGCGTGTCGCTCAGTGGCCCCACCCACAGCATTCTTTTCCCCCATAACTGAAATAGCAGCTGGAGATATTGGTCGTTAGGTCTCTTCTCAGCAGAGTTGTGAATGTCAGGCTTCATCCTCATCACTTGCTTGCAGAATACTAGTCTTCCGCCATCACCCCACGAGCATCCGCGGGATAATGTTCCATATGCTCCGGATGTTCCAGATCGAGATCCAGGCCTTCGTAAGCGAGCCAAAGATCTGGATAAAGAAAAAGATCCAGTACCTTTCATAATTACCACAAACGCAAAATTCTCCGCAATTGCAAAACTCTTTACAATCACAATAATCTTCCAAATTGAAACCCTAACTGTCTCACCCACATCATCCACCAAGTTTTAGGACACTAGATTTTCCATGATTGAGTTTGAAGCTTCCCTAGAAGATAAAACAAAGATCCAATCTTTAACTAATCTGGCATGAAATTCTTTAAGAGTGTATTTCGTTGAAGGATTTCTGTTAATTCTAAGACTTCTTCTCTGTTTGAAACAACAAGAGAAGCTAAAATCAAGATAGAAAAACAAGGACCGAAGTAACTCAGTGAAACGTACAGAAGAAACTCTCGAGAGAAGGTATAGTTCTCTGTCTACATTACTAGACTTTTGAACACCCGACTTCTCTACTCTTGCTCCTCTTTATTTGACCTCTCTAAATTTATGAGTTTCTCTCCTTTTGAACTCAATCATTTTTTTGGTAGTTGTGTTAAGCCCTACACATTCCTGGTTGTGAGAGTCCTTGGATCCTTCTCCAGTGCAATTAATGTTGTCTTGGTCAATTAGTGTTCTGAAACTTGTAGCAACTTTATCAGCTCCAATAGGCGACATGCTTTAATATGTGGCTAATGAAGCACTTGCACGCCTAACTGGTTGTCGCATCCCTCTCAACCACGCCAGGGACATGCGAGGACTCGTATGGGGTACACCAAGTGGTGTGTCAAATTAATTTTATTTGTTTTAAGATGGGGACAGACACCCCTGTCTCAAGTTGGACACGGTTGGAAACACGACAAGGAAGAATATATTAAATTATTTAGGTTCAAGTTATGACATTTTAAAAAATATAAGCCAAGTGTCACGAGTATCATAATCTCAACCAAATAATACCTTGTTTCTTATTATAATACTTAAGACATAAAAGATAAGAACTGTAAGGTATACTATCAGCTTTGATTGTTTCTTGATACAATGTTCATATGAGTATTAACAAAAAATTTACCCAAATTTGTATATACATATGTTTTGTAGTGTCCCCTTCCGTGTCAGTGTCTCTGCCGTATCTGTGTCCCCAGTATTCAGAATTCGCATGTCCCATGTCTGTATCCATGTGTGTGTTCATGTCTCTGCTTCTCAATATGCGGCAATCAATTGAAGGGCTGAAGAGTGAGCGAAATTCTCATATGCACTTTTTGTTTTAATGCCTAAAAATATTCTTGTCTGCATGGGATATATTACAGCTTTGGGTAGGCCTCTTGGTTTCTACATTTCTTTCAAAGCTATTGGAACTTCCCTCATCTTGTATGTATTTGGATGCTTTTGGTAGTAACCTTGTGTTGAACCATTTACCACTCTTTAGTTTGCCTTGTGACATTGAAATGTAATGCTGAGTTGTTTTTGTTTTTTTAAGACCAAGTAAGCAACTCTTCAGCTAAAAGTGTAGCTCTTAAAGGTCCGACAGCAAGTGTTGTTCATGCAAAACAGAAAGTTCAAACTACAGGGGATGCTTTGTTGCCATGGACTGAAAAATATAGACCAAACGTTCCAACTGACATCATAGGGAATCAGTCACTGGTTTGTGTGCTAATCTCGCATTCTTCCTTCATTTTGACTTGAATTTTATATGTCTATATAGCTGCGGAGGCATTGTTACTGGTATTTGTGCAATAATGTGTAGGTGAAGCAGCTTCATGATTGGCTGACGAACTGGGATGGGCATTTCATAAATACCGGTGGCAAGGGAAAGGGAAAAAAATATAATGACACTGGTGCTAAAAAAGCTGTATTATTAAGTGGTACGCCTGGCATAGGGAAGACTACGTCAGCAAAGTTGGTCAGTCAGATGCTTGGTTTCCAGCCTATTGAGGTAGGTATTGTTAAAAAAAAATCCATTTTTAGCATGCCATCTGGTCCATTTCCCTGTTATGCCTCTTTCACTTTATCTGGATATTATTCACTATTTGTACTGTTCATGTGCTTCTAGGTTAATGCTAGTGATAGTCGTGGAAAGGCAGATTCGAAAATTGAAAAAGGAATAGGTGGAAGTACTTCAAATTCTATTAAGGAACTTGTTTCAAATGAAGCCCTGAGTGTTAACATGGATCGGTTGGTTTTTTTGTTATCCTTATATAAAAGCTGCATGCTTCACAAAATGCCTGAATTATGGTTTTCCAGTAGTTGATTGGGAAATAATGTTGCAGTTCGAAGTATCTGAAATCTGTGCTTATTATGGATGAAGTTGATGGCATGTCTGCTGGAGATAGAGGTGGCGTGGCTGATCTTATTGCTAGCATCAAAATCTCCAAAGTTCCTATCATCTGCATTTGTAATGACCGCTACAGCCAAAAGCTAAAGAGTCTTGTGAACTACTGCTTAGTTCTGACCTTCCGGAAACCTACGAAGCAGCAGGTATTTTTCCCTGTACGTTTATACAAGTAAATTTGGTTATATTCACATTAAAGTAGGCCAAATATGCGTTCGTGATCCACTTGGTAGTTTTATATTTTTCCTGGTAAAGGAGGCAATGTATCAATATTATTGTACAACCTACCTACATACAAAAGCTGCAAAACAAAAGCTGCTACATGCTACCTAAAGAAATGCTACGTCTGTGTGCGGAAAACATGGTGAAACACTACTACCTCTAAATCATCTCCCTAGAAACTAGATAGTTTGGATGGAAAGCAAACCCAGAGCATTCATAATCCCAGAATACTGGAAGGCGGCTTAGGTAGTAGAACTGCTTGCTTGAGCATATGCACTGCTGACTCACTCCTTCGAAACAAAAAGACCTTTTTTCCCCTGCAGTTTGCAACCGAAGGCGCATAGAGTGTGGACCTTAAATATTTTCTTGTAAGTTACCAGAAACTGCCCGATATCTCTGTATGCCATTGCCAAGTACTATACTGTTGGGTCACCAATCCATTAGCGAGTTATGTGCCACTAGATGTCCTCTGCTTCATTGCACATCCAGCACCAAGGCTAAATCATCTCCTCGCTAAATTAGCTAATGCAAGGATCTCTTCTCCAAAGTGGCTACTGAGCACAAAATTACAGTTTCCAGGTACCTTATTGTGCTCGCATGGACACTACTGAAGAAAACAAAACCAGAGGAGAATCCTCACAGCAGCCCCCCAAGCTATTCTCAACCAAAAGTCCCTAATCTTCACCCTAAGTGATCCTTTTATACTCCAAGGGGTCCAAAATACCCTAAACACCCCTAATGAGGTGTTTAGGATTGATAAAAATTGAATTAATACGATAAAAACCGAGTTTGGCCCAACTAAATTCCGCACAGACGGGCACGGGAACCGGTTCCGGGCTGGTTGGATACCGGTTCCGGAAGCCTCTGCTCGTTCTTCTCTTGTTGCTGATTGTCTCGAGATATCGCTCCAGATACCGCAGGATGAACCCGAATACCGGTATCTGGAGCCTGATGCAGGTACCGGTTGCTTGGTTTTTTGACACCGGTTGCAGAAGCACTGTCGGGATATCGGTTGCGAGATGTTGCTGGATACCGGTGTCCGGCCTTTGACTATGGCTGATTTCTTCGCAATGGGAACCGGTTGCGCTGTATGCCGCAACCGGTAGCGAGGGGTTCTGTTAGCTTGTTTTGCCTTTGGTTGTAAACATGTTTCTTGGCTGCCTTTTGTATTTTCTTCAATCCTCAAGCACTTTGATCCTCCTCAATGATGTCTAACACCCTAGCATCCATGCCTCCTTGCATTATCTTCATTCCCTTGGCCTCGAATGCTTCTTTTTCTCTTTGTTAAGCCATTTCTTCATTAACCTCTTGGGATTCAAGTAACTCTACAACTCCAATAATACATATTAAATACAAGGCTCAGGACTACTAAAATGTACGTCTAAGGACTATAATTAGGTACGTTTCCGTACCTATCATGTTGGAATCCCACATCGAAGTTTTGAAAAACTTGTAGTTTTTTAGTCTATATAAAGGAGGTGAGTTTTCAAGTACCCATATTGAGTTTGAGCCTTTCAAACGAGCCCGAGCTCGAGGCGAGCTTGACTTGCTTATGTAGTATCGAGCTCATTCGAGCCGAGCCTGAGCTTTTGATTTTTTTAACGAGCCTAGCTCGAGCTTGAATTATTTGGCTCGAATTGAGCCTGAGCCAAGCTCGAGCCTTCCTATTTTTTTGTTGAGCCGAGCTCGAGCTTGACAGAGCTCGGCTCGTTTGCAGCCCTAGTTGACATCTTTGCAAATTTGCATGCACTACACTCAGAAACATCACTAACAGGAACATGACCCAAGTAACCGGGTGCAACTAAATGTTTCAGACATTGACCAGAAAAATGCCGTAATCTAGAATGCCATAAATAAAAAGGAGACGACTCTTGATCTAGTCTAAAGGAAGACATAGCAGTGGAAGAAGGTGCCAGAGGAAGGTGTAAGCTTCCTTGAAAATATAGATCTCCAACTCCACACCCGGTCCCAATCTGCTTCTTGGATTTCCGATCCTGCACAACACATCCAATGGAAGAAAAGAAGATGTAGAACCTTGAGTCAGATAATTGACTAATCGAAATAAGACTTAG
>NMUG010013372.1:0-10124 GCA_002855965.1 Monotropa hypopitys
CAAATCCAAATAACCGGAATTTTACTCCATTGGCCATAACAACGACAGAAGTCCTGCAGCGCCTCATGGCCTCGGGGCATCTAAACCCCATTCCTTTTCGACCACAGTCTAATCCCCCTGCTCCTCATCACCGAACAGATCTCCATTGCTCATATCATTCCGTCCACGATACAGAAAATTGCTGGACATTGAAACACAAGGTCCAAGATCTTATCGACTCTGGAATAATAAATTTCGAGGATGCTAAGCCGCCTCCCAATGTCACCACTAATCCTCTTCCGAACCACTAGAGAAGTAAAGGATCTCTGAACAATTCCCGCTCGCTGTCATATCTCAGCGGGAAAAAAAAATTTATCAAAGAAAGATGTCAATGTCTGGCAAACTACCAATTACCACAATCAACCCTCTATCACAAAATCAAAATCCACAGGGAACAATCACGCAACCAGACGATCTTCTCAATCTATCAAGCCCGCGTCTCATGGTAAACCGCGGCAAGTTAGTGCATATCGTTTATTTTATGTTTCGTTTTCTAGTACGGAATGTTAATCAACTTTGTGCTTGAATGATATATGATCTTCTCTCTTGTCACATCTATATGTCAAGGAAGTTTCGTATATTCTATGTATTTATCCTCTCTGCTAAGATGACAAACAAAGAACCAATCAAAAATTTTCAAATCAAACGTTCATCCTTTTAAGTTGGAAACGATCAAACAAATTTTAGCATGTCAAGTGACGACTTCAAAGACAAATCAGATTAGGATCCGATCAGAAGCTGACAAATAGCACAAAGAAATCCATCAGAAAATCAGAAGGCTCCAAGCCCAAAGTCTACAGAGATCCGTCTCCCCCTTTATCCCAGAGCCTGCAGCAGCTACATCAAGCTCACACCGATGGGGTGAGCTTGAAAATAAGTCCGTAGCCTTCTCACTGCCGTTACCACAGCAAAGGCAGCTTTTTCCACCCTTGGGTACCTTGTCTCTGCTCTACGAAGAGCTCTACTCGTATAATACACCATATGTTGTATTCCATCCTCTTCCCGAACTAGAACCGAGCTGACTGCATACGAGGACACTGCGATATACAAAAATAATTCCTCCCCACAATCGTCAAGCTGAGCAGTGGTGGGTGTTGAAGGTAATGCTTCAACTTATTGAAGGCATGCTCCGCGTTTTTGTCGAATCCCACCGGTTGGAGAGATATGGAGGAGAGAAGGTAGAGAGAATTGAGAGGGAGGTAGAGAGAGAGTGGGAGTTAGGGTTTTGATGAAGAAGATGAGTAAAAATCGTGTATATAGTGTATATATAGGATCCCCAATGAGTTTACCAAATTGCCCCTCATTAACCCATTTCGCACACAAAACTGACTTATGGCGACCGGCCGAAAGCGGTACGGTCGACCGGTCGAGACTTCACAGAGGTGCTTGCTAAAATGCCACGACCGGTCGACGACGGTACAGTGTACCGGTCGACACGGCCAATTTTGCACTGGTTCTGAACGATGGAATTTCTGAGAGTATTTTGGTCATAACTTATTCGTCCGGACTCCGATTGAGACGATTCAAGTTGCGTTGGATTCGTAATCGAATTATCTATGACTTCCGTGAATAAAGAATTTTGATTTATTAAACAAATGGAAATTAATAAAAAATTTCGGAATGTGACAAACTACCCTCCTTACAAGAATTTCATCCTCAAAATTTTCAAGGTAAAAGAACCGAGATACAACACTACGAGGAGAACAACGTCCGAAGCACGGAATAAGTGAATTTCCAACAAAAACCGGAAACAACAACAAAAGAGGTTCCTAAACGAAACAACTCCGCTATGAATACCCAACAACAATCGCAAATCGAACACACCACCAAACTTCCTCAATAGAACGACACGTCGCAACTTGAAAAATACCCACAATGCAAGGAACACCAAAGAAGAATCAGAATTACACAAAAAAATTCGTCCTCAAGAGAGTTAAGAATTTCCAAGAAATGGTTCCCGCGTATCCAAACTTTTCCAAACCGCTCGATCAAGCAAGAAATGTGGACTTTCCAAACAAGAAGCATGGTACGAATGTCAAACTGCAAGAATATTGCCACGAACAATTCTCATAAAAATCTAAGAAGCGCCACAACACTAAATGGACATGCCAGGAGGACACCAAAGTTTCAAAATGCCAAGGATACGGAGATACGGTACCGACACGCAGATACGGTACGGATGTGATGCCGACACGCGGACACGATATGGATACTCCAATTTTTTCAACATATTTTCCGGAATTTTATGAAAAGCAAAGAAGTGATTTTTGACCTTCACAAGGACGTCCACAACATCCATATCATCACAAACGCGCAAAATAGCACCGAGATTGATTTCCAAACAAAATCACAACAAGAGAGTCCAACTGATACAAGTGATGACTTGGAAGCAAGACAAGACACAAGGGATGGTCACACAACAACTGTGCCACCCGAATCACCCCAAACAACCACACCACCACCAAAGGAATAACTCAACAACCAAAATCTCACAAACTAACCCACACACACCTAGTGCGGTACGATAATGACTAAGACGTTTGATTTGAGATGTGCTGGCCAGTCACCTTCTCAAAACAATCCTTCATGGTCATTCCTACACTACATGACATGGACTGCACACATCCGGTCATGACAAATACCACCACAATCCAAGTCGGTACAGTCGACTTCAAAGAGACACATACATTCTATCCCAACACTCACAACACAATTGTACAACACGAAAGGAAGTCCGTCTCACTGATCACACCAACTGCAAACCAATCTCACAACACACTCTTAAACAAGCTCCAAAGGGAGACAACATCGCAGAATGGAAGTGTCCAAGCGCAAATGGACACGACATCAACGGATACTACAAAAATCTAGATTCGCATGAAGACACGGAGAACAAGAACAAATGCACAAAGGCAACCCATAAGACAAGACTGCATGAAATGAGGATACGATTCCCAAAAACAAGCTCTACGAAGTAGATGATTCTCCATGCGCAAGACGAACAACGCATCACCACTACGACAAGCACCACGACTATAGATACTCTACGAGAAATCGATAGGGAAATGGAGAAAGCCAGCTACAACACCATGAGTAGGAAACAAGGAGCCAAAAGATTTCCCAAATAATGCGCAGCTTCCACAATAGCCAACAAGTGCCAAACGAGGACCACGAGAAGTTAATCGCACATTACCACGAATCAAGGAATCCTAGTGACGACAAGGATAAGGCACAAGAGCACGCGACAACATTTCCAATAAGGATGGTAGAGACTATCGATCAAGTATACTGATTTATTAGAGTATAAAAGTCACAAGCAACCAAGAAATGACATCCACTCACCGATCTGGCAAGGAATGAACATGAAGGAACCCGACATGCCAAGAGGGGTATACGGCTAACAACACTCCACAACCAAGATACAGCAAAAGAAACCCACTGAACTACTATTCACCTCCTATAACCTCAAACCCAAATGAGAAATCAATTCTAACTCTAGTCTCCAAATCCCAAGAAACACACGTTACCTCTAGCCATCATCCTAATTATTCATTTCTTCCAAACTCATGACTTCAAAGCCAAATCTACATCACAAGCTCTAAGTCACCAAACACGATCACCATACTTTTATCTCTCAGCCCAAAACCATTTCCTCTCCACATTATTACCCAACAAGGCAAGAAACCCCAAATGCTACTTCTAAGAAAACTGCAAGGTAGTCACACACGCACTATCACTTCAACACCTCAAGAGAAAACCAAAATCCTCAACCCACTGTTCCAACTCACAAAACAACAACAACACCTCATTGAGCAAACACCAAGGCATCTCAAAAGTAGGTCTAACACCCAAATCACCCAACAAGCCCAATTAACCAATCGAGACAATTCCAACACAAGGCTATCAATCAAGTCATTCTACAAGCCAAATAACCAAATAACCAAATACCCAATCAACCCAGTAACCAACCAACCATCAGTTGACCTACACAACCTAGCCCTTTCCGAATGACCTCAAGTCACAACTTAGAGCTACCACACGAACAAGATACCACACTCATATTCCTTCACCCTTCTCTCTCACCCAAGGAGTAACCGCAACTGCAAAGTAGTAAGTCCAACACAAATCCTCAAGGTACCTCAAACCACAAGTCAAAACCAACTCTCGCATCAAACAAATACAAGTACTATCGTCACTACCCACTTGGTACTAGTCTGCAAGGGGAACCTACTAACCCAAAAATACTTCACATCCCAAGTGAACCACTCACCATCTCTGCCATGACAAGGCCTTACCCTACTGTGATATCCTCACTTCCCAAGAAGGTCACAACCACTAGACCACCAAGTGCTAACACGCATCACTGAGCAACCATGAATATTAATCCCACAAGCAAGGTTATTCCAAGATTCCACAACTTACGCAAACAACGAGACATACCAGGGAGACCCAATCAATCTCAAAGATGAACAAACATCAACCACAAGGCTATCAAGCAAGAAGCCTACTGCGCAACGAGAATGGGAGTCACAACTCCACCACAAGGAAACAATCAAGCCACGGTGAAAAGGATAAGCTCCGACAATCAATGCCACAAGGCGAAATAGAATTCAAGGCCCAGTCATAAGAGCGCTACAACTTCCCAACCACAAGAACGACCAATAGCCCACCAACGTCAAGAGGAATGACATTCTTCTACAAGGAATATCACACAAGGAGTTCATCCGGGATCACAAGAGAGAGAACCCACGAGATGGTTACCCAATCGTACACAGAATCATCATCCTCACTAGGAGGGCAAACAAAAAGCAATCAACCGCTACCGCAAAGTCCATCATCCGCCACTAGAAATAGGCTCAAAAGCCATGACAACAACAACAAGAATCCGCTTCCTACAAGGGAATAGACTCGACAAGCCACAACTGCGATCATCAATGATTGATATCGAGGAAGAAGGTGCCAAACCACCACCAGAGCCAACGAAGAAATTCATCCATGCTCTAGGAATAAGGAACTCGAAATAGTTCACCACACTAGAGTATAATTCATCATTATCATCAGGAGGCAACAACCAGAACAGACAAGTCCAATACCCACAAAATCCTCTACTAATTGCCAAGACAGACTCAAAAGTTACCTTAATATAGACAGGAATTTGCTCAAAATTCCAAAAGAACAACAACAAGACCAACTCGAAGGAGTATACATCACAAATTTCTAAATCATTTCATTAATTCGACTTATAAAAACTTGTTATTTTATGAGATCCATACAATGCACACACATTCAATGCCTAGATACACATGCCATGTACCCTAAATGCAATCCCCAAGAGCTACGCAAAAGAAACTGTGCACCCATTGAGACTAAAAGTCTTCCCCAAAGTCGCTCTGATACCAACTTTAACACTCCCAAATTTTGAAACATATTTTTTTGAAATAGAATAAAGGAGTGTTAATGGGTAAAGAGTGTAGAGATTCATCAACCAATAAATGTATAATTCCTAGTGATTCCCCGACCCGTCAGGAGGGCCCAGCCAAACCCTCATTGCGCAATGTCGTGAGTGCTCGCACTAGCCACCCAAGGTACCACAACCCGATATAATAGCCAACTCAATTATTTCCTCGTATAGAATAGATATGTTCCTCGTATAGAGTAGATAGTTTCCTCGTAAAGAGTCAAGTGTCACAATTTATTATGTTATTCATTCATTCTGTGCGACCTAGGGCAAACAACCTCCTAGTCGACGTGTCAACCCAAAATGTGACTTTCCTTTCCATTATTTCCAAAACATTCCATTTATCTCCCAAATGTGTCATTCGTTCGCAAAACATTCATTTTGTTCGATTCATCACAAAAAATGTGTCAATACAACGTCACAACCCACACCTATCCAAAGGAATCCCAAACAAGTAGTTTTTCCCCAATTTAACTTTGAAATCGACGATGACGCATTTTTAACAAAATTGGGGCTTTTCACAATCGAGTTAAGAATCGAACAATTTACATCCTAGGAGTTTCATAGAGACCCTAGACGACACCCTCAACTAACCAATTGATGCGAACGATAACTCATGAACGTGATTTTGTACAAGTGTTCAAAACTACGAATTTAAGTACAATCACAAGAAGGGAGTAATAAAACCAATACCATAAACGAGAGGGATAGAATACTACCTCGATCGGAGATCCGGTGGCACTCGCCAGAAAAGTTCGCTGGAAAACCTTCATGGCTGCCGGGAGTCAAACTCGCCATCAAGAAGCCCTCGCAATAACACACCCAATGAGCAACTAATATACATGTACTAGAGAGAGAGATACAAAACCTAGGGTTTTGGAGAGGGAGAAGAACTCACCGTGAATGGACAAGTACAACCTACCACATCAAGCTACCCATCACACTAACTATTACAATACATGCTCTGTGATGAAATGAAATATACATAAAATGATGCAAGAAGGGTTTTACATCATAAGCTTGTACAACAGTGCATCAACTAAAAGAAAAGGGCCAAAATAGGATTTTATAAAATAATCCTTTACAAGGTGGCCAATAGAAAATAAAAGAAGAAGAACCTATCAACTACAGTCTGGTCAAGATTCAAGTCCTGTAAAAGATCCCGCAGCCACTCCCAATCGAGGGAACAAATCCTACAAAAGTAGAGGGTCAGGCACCACCGCCTAGTAGAGATAATTTATCTCCTAATGTCTATAATATTAGGATGAAGGTGTGTGATCATGCAAGGAATGAAATGTGACTCATGCAATGGATCTCAATAGTTTTAAAATCAAACAATTACATTTGTCTCTCCAAAGGACTCAAGAGTAAAGAATGTATATCCGACATTTTCCAAAAGTTGCCTAGACAAGGCCTAGAGGGAATTGTGTTCAAGTGTTGTACCCACACTAAGTAAAAGACTTATTTTCGTTATTCAAATGTATTCCAATTCCCATTTATTTCCAAGATTCACGTGTTATCTTAATTCAGTGCCTTATAGAACAATCAAGGCAAGTGTCAATCAATATGTAGAGTTTTGGCATCAACCAATAAATGTATAATTCCTAGTGATTCCCCGACCCGTCAGGAGGGCCCAGCCAAACCCTCATTGCGCAATGTCGTGAGTGCTCGCACTAGCCACCCAAGGTACCACAACCCGATATAATAGCCAACTCAATTATTTACTCGTATAGAATAGATATGTTCCTCGTATAGAGTAGATAGTTTCCTCGTAAAGAGTCAAGTGTCACAATTTATTATGTTATTCATTCATTATGTGCGACCTAGGACAAACAACCTCCTAGTCGACGTGTCAACCCAAAATGTGACTTTCCTTTCCATTATTTCCAAAACATTCCATTTATCTCCCAAATGTGTCATTCGTTCGCAAAACATTCATTTTGTTCGATTCATCACAAAAAATGTGTCAATACAACGTCACAACCCACACCTATCCAAAGGAATCCCAAACAAGTAGTTTTTCCCCAATTTAACTTTGAAATCGACGATGACGCATTTTTAACAAAATTGGGGCTTTTCACAATCGAGTTAAGAATCGAACAATTTATATCCTAGGAGTTTCATAGAGACCCTAGACGACACCCTCAACTAACCAATTGATGCGAACGATAACTCATGAACGTGATTTTGTACAAGTGTTCAAAACTACGAATTTAAGTACAATCGCAAGAAGGGAGTAATAAAACCAATATCATAAACGAGATGGATAGAATACTACCTCGATGGGAGCTCCGGTGGCACTCGCCAGAAAAGTTCACTGGAAAACCTCCATGGCTGCCGGGAGTCAAACTCGCCATCAAGAAGCCCTCGCAATAACACACCCAATGAGCAACCAATATACATGTACTAGAGAGAGAGATACAAAACCTAGGGTTTTGGAGAGGGAGAAGAACTCACCGTGATTGGACGATCTATGCACATCACCGCGGAGAGGAGAGCGAGGCCGTCGATGTTAATACTCTGTGTTTTCATCGAATCTCACCGGTTGGAGAGATATGGAGGAGAGAAGGTAGAGAGAATTGAGAGGGAGGTATAGAGAGAGAGAGTGGGAGTTAGGGTTTTGATGAAGAAGATGAGTAAAAATCGTGTATATAGTGTATATATAGGATCCCCAATGAGTTTACCAAACTGTCCCTCATTAACCCATTTTGCACACAAAACTGACTCATGGCGACCGGTCGACAGTGGTACGGTCGACCGGTCGAGACCTCATAGAGGTGCTCGCTGAAATGCCACGACCAGTCGACGACGGTACGGTGTACCAGTCGACACGGCCAATTTTGTACTGGTTCTGAACGATGGAATTTCCAAGAATATTTTGGTCATAACTTCTTCGTCCGGACTCCGATTGAGATGATTCAAGTTGCGTTGGATTCGTAATTGAATTATCTATGACTTCTGTGAATAAAGAATTTTGATTTATTAAACGAATGGAAATTAATTAAAATTTACGGAGTGTGACACTCCCTCTGCATATGACCTGATTTACCACATTCAAAACAGACAACTGACCTTCATGGACAACTCCTGGCATAATGCCCCATCTTATTGAAATTGTAACACCTCACTTGCAACAATTGCGGTCTTGAGAATCATTTCTTTGATTGTCTCTGTTGTTGCTGACTAATCGCTCTTCTTCTAAGGCCACTAGAACTTTGCCCTTTGCTCTGCTCTCTAACTGAAACCTACTTAGACTTTTGAACTGATCTTCTACTGTACTGAGAACCCTAATCTCCTTCACTAAAAGATTTACTATCAAATCCCTTCTGTTGTGGCTGACTGCTGGTCCGAGCCTTTTTATACTGCTCTCTTCTTACATTAACCTTCTCAATCTCTTTTTCTGCAATTTTAGACTTTGTAATTTTCTGCTTATAATTCTATTCCTGAAACATAGCAACACGAGACTGGATTCTGGAATTCAACCCCATTTGAAACTTTTCACACATCGCATGTTCTGTAGGAACCATGAATGGTACAAAACGAGATAATACTGTGAACTTAGACACATACTCATCTACAGACATCATCCTTTGCTCCAACAACACAAACTCCTTCCTTTTCTCACTCTGGTAAAATAGAGAAAAATATTTCTCATTAAAAGCTTCTTCAAAATTGTTCTAGCTTATTCTTATATCTGTCCCTACTAGGCTGCTGTCAACACTCTTTCTGTCGACTTCTACCAAAATGGAATTCTTCAACTAACATAAATATAGCTAACTTCAGCTTATCATCTTCTACTATTTCTATAATATCAAAGATCTCCTTGATCCTTGGCATCCAATTTTTAGAATCTTCTTCTCTTTTTAATCCAGTAAACATAGGCGGATCCATCACTTTAAAATTCTTATACAATGAAGTATTAACATCTACTGTTGTCCTCTGCACTAGAACCAGTTGCACTGGTTGCCTCTCAAAAAAATTGAGCTTGTTTCTCTGCTATTCTTATAATAGCTTCTTGAAGTTGCCTCATAGGATCTATTCCTGCTCGTTCCTCCACTCTAACACCTTCTGGTTCTTCTCGCTCTTCCCGCCTCTCTCATCTCTGACCGACAGAGGCATCAAAAACATGAGCTCTCACTGGCTGCTCTTGCTACTCTATAAAAATTCTGATCAACAAGAAAAATGATAATTTAGAACCATGATAACAAACACCGAGGACAAGCTCTAGACTCAGATCTCTATATTTAACAATACCTTAAGTCCACCGTTTAGCTGACTCGACAAGTCTACAGAATCTCTAAACTCTAGCTCTGATACCACAAACTATCACTCCCTATCCCTGACAACTGTAATGCCAGCCATCCATAGACAGGCACGTGGCAGGAGCAACTCACTTAACCAAAATCTAATCTCACAACTATAAATCTCTAATAATTACTGGAATAGAAATAATCTATAAACTGTTGAAAGAGAAAATAAATATAACTCACCAATAACTAAACTAAAATATAAAATTGCAAACTGAAAATGGCTACAAACACTGGCCCAACTCATACATAACTGAACAAACTAAGTCTAATACAACATGGCTAAACAATGCCCAAACAATCTCTCAAACTAAAATAAA
>NMUG010013373.1:0-10124 GCA_002855965.1 Monotropa hypopitys
GCGAGAAGGTTCAGACATGCCGGAGATACGTTTTGATCCGTTCTGAGCCTGATTCGGCCGATTCTGAAGTTGACTGATTTATCCCGGCTTTGACTTGACTGATTTCAGATGGTGAGCCAAAATGGGGTATCAACAGGTGCTTGACCAAATGTTAGAGGATGCCAACATTTTGGGCCCTTCGCTCCAGCATCCCCAGTTCTTCTTTAATGACTGGGCGGTTCTGAACATTGACTCTGTGCTTACCCCAGGGGTGGCCCTGGCTCTGGTCCATGCCATCATGCTTCCAAGGGATGAGGACTCCCTTTCCAAATCCCGAGATGAACTGTTTTCCTCCGGATTGGTGACGATCCTCCATGTATGCTCCTTTTTCTTGAGATTTCTTATTACTGGCTTGTTTTATAGCTGCTGAGATCCGGATATGTAGGTTTCCCAATGAATGTACGGGGCATGGTCGCAGACCATAGCTCAAGAGACTATCCTTACTTTAGAGGCTGGTCTCCGTCAAAGAGCTTCTGAAGCTCTGGACACTTCCTAGGTGCTGAATGCATCCCTTTAGCAGGAACTGGATGAAGCCATTATAACCCGGGATGAGGCGGTCAAGGCCCGTAATGAGACAATAAGGGCCCATGAGGATGTTGCAAAGGCATTGGCTGAAGAATCGAAGGACCGAGTGGAGGACGTTGAATGCCATAAGACTGAGTTGGAGAAGGCTGATGCCACCGGATATGATGCTAGTTGTGATGTTTCTTATGAGGAGTATAAGAAGTAGGTTATTTGAGCCAAAAAGACAAACTTCAGGAAAGGGTACCTGAAGGGCCTTGATGTTGTCGGGGTACCTCCAATATTGGTTCTGAGGGTACTGATTTTCGAAACATCAACACCTCCTCCTACCAACACTTCAACCAGTTTGGCTGCTACCGATCCTTTATCCACTCGTTTTCTGGTAGGAGGTGTCCCGGCTTTCTATCAGCGTGCTGGTCCAGTAGCCATTATGTAGAATAGGTCTTTTTTGTTTTGTTCCGGTGTAGTGTGTCATTGATGAAAGTCATGTGTTCCATATCTTAGAGAGGATAGTTCATTTGAACTCCCAGACAGTCCTAGTAGAACAACTATGGTCTCGTGAGGGTTTTCAGCAGCGTTCACCCACACAACACATTTAAACTAAAGAAGTAACTAAGTATCCATCACTCCCCAACACAACAAAAGATTCATCAGAGGTGCATGCAAATGTTCTGCCAACTAGAGGTAAGGTGATTCAATTATTGCCAAATCTAAATAAGAGAACTCTTCATCTTGGTTCATTTTAATTTTCGTTTGCCATCAAAGCAAAGTCTCAATTGGTACTCGGCTAGACTGAAACCACAAAGCATGTGTAAAGTGTAAATTCGAGGATTTCATCTAGACTAGGATTCAATAAACACACTCAAGCCCCTAAGTTAGATTCTAGACATCCAATCACTCTTCCAATCCCTCCGGTCCTTATTCATTTTTTAGAGAGTATCATTTTTTTAATGGTCGTTCAAGGAATTGGTTTCTTAAGCTTTATAATTGACCCGTGTAGCGAGCTTTCAATCAATGACACCCAAACTGAGGTGGCCTTAAGGAATTAAATGTATAGGACACCCCCATGAATTTACTCATTCGAGCCAAAAAGGCTACAAACCAAAACTAACCATTTTATTAATTTTCCTATGGTCGTGCAATGTGTTAATCCTTTAAGCTTTTTAATTGACCCATGTAGCGAGCTTTCAATCAATGACACCTAAACTGAGATGGTCTTAGGGCATTAGGTGTATAGGACACCCCTATGGATTTACTTACTCGAGTAAAAAAGGCTACGAACCAAAACTGGCTAAGGATGCTAAATCCATCCATCCTCTACACCTTTTTACGTGAACTCTCAGTGCTTGCTGAGTTTAGAGGCCCGGTTACTCAATGTAAATCAAGGGAACAAGCAATTTAGACTCCTATTAATTTTTTCTGGACTAAGAGGGGTCGTCAAAACAATGGACACTCACTTCTCACAAAGGTAGCTAAAGTGTACACACAAAATCCCAATTCTGAATTATTCCGAATGTGCATGTGCAAGATGAATGTAGAAAGACACTATCCAATAACCAATAGTCGACTAAGTTTAATATAGTTTTCTTTATGTGCATTTTTCTCATTTGTGCCCAAGTTCTTTAAGATAAACTAAGACAATAAAATCACACCAAACTCTACCCGGATGACACTCAACAACACCTATCAAGTACCAAAAGTCATGTCGGGTTGCAATAGGGCTACACAAACAAAAAAGTAATGTTTTTCACGTGACTAAATAATATGAAGTGAATACTCTCATCCCCCAACTTAAAATGGACCATGTCCTCATTATCCACAAATAGAATAAAATGGACAGGCACGTAAAAGAGAGAAATAGAGAGATATCACCTTAGGGTTTGCAAAAGGTCGACATGAGTGGCATCCTCCAACTTGGGCCAAATGGTCCTGTATATTAGTCCAACAAAACACGAAACACAATATGAAAAATAAATGAACAATTAAACTAACCCACCATTCCATCATGTGGAACATACAAGTCATACTTTTCTCCCCATTTCACTCACTTAGCAATGTTTTAAAGAAGGAATCTCCCGGTATTCCTGGGCAGGTCGGTATACAGCAGGTTAGTCTCTCTTAGGCGCTCTTTGTGGATTTTCCATTATTGAGAGACCTCCAATCACCTTTCACAATCATCCATACTTTAACGAGGTAATCCAAGATAAAACATCACTAAGGCTAGCTACACGGGTGGCTATACTAGACCGGTAAGCAGTCGTTCAAGCACGGCAGACACTGAAGGTATCTCAACTTCTATAGATTTAAAGTCTCTTAGACTCGTGAATGCTTAGTTTTTATAAATGGGATCCACCAATGAAATTTCTTCTACCGTAGTCCTATCTTTGATTCCCTCACTCACTCTATGTATGGCTTAAGTCGTTGACCATTAACTATGAAAAATGTTGTCAATACGAGGGTCTTAGATTTCAATGGCCCCATGATGAAAAACACGTTTAACAATAAAGAGGCCATCCCAATGTGATCTCAATTTCCCGAGAAAATTTTTTAGTCTAGAATTGAAGAGCCATACTTTTATTTTGATTTCAAAAGACTTTTTAACTATATGTTTGTCATGAAAGCCTTCATCCTCTCCTTATATATACGTAAGCTCTCGTATGCATTGTGTGCCAACTCTTCCAACTCGGAAATATGGAGCTTTCGATTCAACTGCAGCTTCAATATTAAAATTTAGTTGCTTTATAGCCTATATATCCCAATGCTCAAGCTCCACTGGTAAGTGACACGCCTTCCCAAAAACCAGTCGGTATGGAGACATGCTAGTAGGTGTATTATAGGCAAAATGATAGGCCCAGAGTGCATCATCTAAGCGCAACGACCAATCTTTCCTATCGGGCCTAACTATTTTTTTTAAATCCGCTTGATCTCTCTATTAGACACCTCTACCTGGCCACTTGTCTGCAGATGATAAGGTGTTGCCAACTTGTGGGTGATGGAATACCGCCTGACAAGGGCCGCAAAATAACGATTGAGAAAATGGGTTCCGTCATCACTAACAATAGCACGCAAATAGCCAAATCTAGTGAAAATGTTGGTTTGCAAGAATTTGATGACTACTGTATTGTTATTGGTTCTTTTGGCTACCGCCTCTATCCACTTTGACACGTAGTCAACTGCCACTAAAATGTACGCATTCTCATGTGAACACGGAAATGGTCCCATAAACTCAATTCCCCATACGTCAAAAATCTCGACTATCAGAATATGGGACAATGGCATCATGTTATGGCGAGACATATTTCCCGATTTGCTGGCACCTAGGACATGCCCTACAAAATTTATGGGCATCCTTAAATAAAGTGGGCCAATATAACCCGCATTGAAGCATTTTTGCCGTCGTCTTCTTTCCACTAAAGTGGTCCCCGTACTCAAGAGAGTGGCAAAATGTAAGAATACTGAGAAATTCGCTCTCGGGGATGCATTGTCGAATG
Source organism: Monotropa hypopitys (assembly GCA_002855965.1). Classification (NCBI taxonomy): domain Eukaryota; kingdom Viridiplantae; phylum Streptophyta; class Magnoliopsida; order Ericales; family Ericaceae; genus Monotropa; species Monotropa hypopitys. Next base: position 4,053 of record NMUG010013373.1, read on the forward strand.
ATTTTATATGAGAATAGCCTAAGCAACTCTGGATCCTCCCAAAAATAGTGCATCACTTGTGCAAATAAACGGTCCTTGTCAAACTTGGACCATGTCGAAGGAAATGCACTTGTAGCGAGGTAATTGACGATGTGAGCATACTATGGAGAGTGCACTTGGCTCACAGAAAAAAAATTTGCTCGTTTGGAAACGAGTCTTTCAAGGGTAAGGTGGCACAAGTGTTCTCCACCACGATCGTAGATAGGTGGTTGGCTATAGAGTTTTCTGATCCCTTTTTATCCTGAATCTCAATATCAAACTCTTGTAGCAACAAAAACCATCGTATGAATCTCGGCTTGCTCTCTTTCTTTTCAAGTAAATACCGCAAAGCGGCATGATCGTTGTAAACAATGATCTTAAAGCCAAGGAGATAGGACTAGAATTTATCCAATGCAAACACTACCGCAAGCAACTCTTTCTCGGTAGTGGTGTAATTTATTTGAGCTTCGGAGAGAGTTTTTCTTGTGTAGTAAATTGCATGAGGCACACGATCAACCCATTGGCCAAGGATGGCCCCAACCGCATAGTCAGAGGCATCACATATGATCTCAAAATAAAGAGACCAATCAGGTGATCAGATAATCGGAGTCGTGGACAATATACCTGTAACACCCTGGAAATTTTTAATCCATTTTTTGTATAAATAACATTAGAAAATGAAGCATCAGGTTAGTAATTGGCCACTACCAATACTAGTCCAACAAGTAATGTGAAAGTACAACATGAAGACATACATCCACATTCTACGATATGATTTTAAAGCTTTACAAACTTATTTACAGCAAGATGTCTGGGTACAAAGACAAGAAAAAAAAATACGATAAATAATGAACAACTACCTATTCAACTAATGGATGATAAAATGCTCCAAGGTCACCCAAGAAGCTCCAAAGTCCAGATCCGAATCAGAAGTGGATCTAGTACCTAAAAATATAGAGGGTTAGGCAAAATGCCTAGTAGAGATAATCTATATCCAACAAACTCTAAAATTTGGGACAAAAGATGCGAGTGCAAGAGAAATAAAAGTATGCATGCAATGAGGACCTTTTCCATTTATAAAAAACCATTTAATTTTCCAAAACAATCATCTTTTTTCAAAATCCAATTTCCTTTCAATCCATTCGACTTTCTTCCAAAATGCTCAACTTGACGAAATAAAGGATATTTGTTATATTTTAATTCCAACATCTCAATTGTGACGAAATCAAGGGAGCTAACCAAAAACTTTATGCATCTTCCCACCTTGACGAAACAAGAGGGTCATGTACATACAATTATCTTTTTATTATTAGATTTGTCAGGTTTCGTCTAATTCCGGCAATAGAAGCTCGTTGACTAGTCTACCCGTACAAACTTCCTAGTATTCCCTAACCTATCGGGAGGGCCTAGTGCAAGCCCCCATTGTGCAATGTCGTGAGTGTAGCGACACCCAAGGAATGAACTTCCCGATATATTTACCCAATCCAACTCATTTATCACAGAAAGGCCAATTAAAAATTCTTCTTTAATTATTTTTATCAAATCAATAGATTAGGGCATAGATCCTCCTAATCCTACCAAATAGATCAAAATGTGATTTTCTAAAGTTTGGTTTCCAATTAGTGATTCTCGAGTGACAATGAGGTGATAAAACCACTTTTACAAAACCAATTGATATGTTTCACAAACCAATTTCACCATTACTATTCGACCCAAAATTAGGGTTTCATAAAAATTGGGGTTTTCTTAAATTACCTTAGGAATGTTAAAATTAATGATGCAAGGACTCTAACAAGACACACATGGGTACAAACCTTTAAGGAATTGAGGGTCTATTTGACCTGACACCTTGACCTACGAAAAAGTCCTCAAGTTTTACAAGATGTTTAGGGGGAAGGGAGCAACACAAAAATAAAGATAAAAGGGATAGAAAAGCTCTACCTCAAGTGAATACCCTTGAACCCTAGGTGAGGGTTGTGAACAATGGCATCATCCAAGCCCACCAATATGTAGCTCTCGGCATCCTCTATGACATTTGTGAAAAACGAAATCCCCAAAACTTGATAGAACTCTCACAAATCTAGAGACAAGAGAGAGAGATTGAGAGATATATAGAGAGAAAGAGAGACATGGATGGGGAGGTAGAGAGAGATAATCTGTGTAAGAATAAGGGTTTTTCTCTCATATATACATATATATAGCCTCCTTATAAAATGACCGAATTTCCCTCAACTTAACTTGGAGTCAGCCAAAATTCATCACATATCGATATATGGTGGGACCATATATCGATATACAAGCAATGCCCAGGCCTACGGATGATGAACAACAACTTCACATTTTAAAATGTGACCTTCTCGCATATCTATATATAAATGAACAGGAGGGTTGCTGGAAAGAGTCTCAAATCGATATATGCTACAAGCATATATCGAAATGGAAGAGGAAAAAAGGGGAAGGGGGTCAGAAGGTTTGCATTTTGATATGTTCCCACATGCACATATCCAAGTGTGCTTAAATGGTGACTGATGAACATGTATCATATTTCGATATGTGCCCTGTGCACATATCGAAATGTGAATGAGAGGGGGCTGATCAGAGGGGTTGCCATTCGATATATGAAATTGGGGGGGGTCTACTACATATCGAAATGTAGTATCATATGGACACCACCATAAGCTTCACATTTCAAAATGTGAGAGGAGGGGTGGCATTGATGCATATCGAAATAAGGAGAGAAAAGGAGGAGGATGTAATTTGAAATATGGGCTTGGGAAATGGAAATGGCAAGCCTCCGTCACCTTGGTACTCAATATGGGTCACTAAGGCCCAACCCAATTTTAATAAATTTTATGCCCAAGGTCTCGGGAGGGCCCAGATAGCAATATTTTGGGAATAAATAGGGAAAATTATAAAAGTGAATGAATTATTGGAAAATTGTACGAAAAATTATAAATTTTTTGGAGTGTGACAATACCCCTAAGGGTCTCAAAAGCATGAAGGCACGCGGAATCGAATACGTAGGGTACATCTTTGGAAAGTAGATCGTACAAAGGTTTGGAAATCTTAGAGAAATTCCGGATGAACCTACGATAAAATCTCGTGTGTTCTAGGAATTAGTGGATGTGTTTGACTATAGAGGGGAATGTAATTTGGCAATAAGATCCACCTTGGCACGATCAACCTCGATCCTCCTCTTAGAGACAACGTGCCCCAACACAATCCCCTCTTGAACCATGCAATGGCTCTTTTCCCAACTCAAGACAAGGTTGCTTTTCATACAACGTTTCAATATGCACTCAAGATTTTGGAGACAATCGTCAAATGACTCTCCAAATACAGAGAAATCATCCATGAACACTTCCAAAAAATTTCCACCATGTCTGAGAAAATAGCCATCATACACCACTAAAAAGTAGCCAGTGCATTGCACAAGCCAAAAGGCATGTGACGATAAGCATATGTACCATAAGGACATGTAAAGGTGGTCTTTGCTTGATCCGAAGGGTCAACAGCCACTTGGTTGTACCCATAATATCCATCCAATAAACAATAATAACTTTGGCCCGTTAATCTTTCTAGGATTTTGTCAATGAATGGCAAAGGGAAATGGTCCTTCTTGGACATGGAATTGAGCTTGCGGTAATCAATGCACATATGCCAACTGGTGGTTTGGCATGTAGGCACAAGCTCCCTCTTTGCATCTTTAACCATAGTGATGCCTGACTTTTTAGGAACAACTTTGAGTGGGACTAACCCACTCACTATCGGCGATGGGGTAAATGATACCCGCATCGAGGAGTATTACAGCCTTATTCATCACAACTTATTTCATTATAGAATTTAACCTCCTTTGCATTTCCCGCGAGGGTTTGGCACTTTCTTCACAATTAATGTGGTGCATGCAAATGGAGGGATCAATTCCCTTCAAATCGTCCACGGACAATCCTATTGCCCCTTGTGGTTTTTGAGCACATCTATGAGTCAACCTTATTATAGTGAAGAGAGATCGGAAGCAATGATAATGGGTAGGGTGTTGTTGTGCCACAAAAAGATGTACTTAAGTGATGCTAGTAAACACTTCAACTCGAGGGTAGGAAGTGAGTCAATGGATGGAGGAGTAGGAGTAGAAGCCAAAGATCGTAATGGCTCAAAAGGAGTTAAACATGCAAGCACTCCCATCGGAGGTGTAAGGTCAAGCATAGAGTTAACCTCCGCGATGGACTGATCAATATCAAACTCCTTATAGCCAAAATGAGCAAGGCAAGCTTCTAATGGTTCTTCGGCTAACACATAGGGTAGAGCATCCTCCACCAACTCATGGATGACAATAATAGCATATCACTCTTGCTCTACTTTGGGTTGGTGACAGAAGCTATACATATTCAAACTCATCTTCATGTTGTCGAAAGACACTTCCATGACTCCACTCCTCACGACAATATTAGCATTGGTCGTAGCTAAAAATGGACGCCCCAAAATAACTGGTGTTTGCACTTTCAAGAATGTGGGGTGGATCGGTTCCATGTCAAGTACAAGAAAATCAACTGGTTAATAAAATTATGTACCTTGACAAGGATGTCCTCTGACAAACCCCCGGGGGCTTTCACAAATTGATCAGCCATATGAAGGGTGACCGTCATTGGTTTAAGTTCACCAAGTCCCAATTCTTCATATACCGAATAAGAAAGCAAGTTACACTAGCTCCCAAATCAAGAAGTGCTCGACTAATAGTTTGCATGCCAATGATGCACGAAATGGTGGGCACTCCCAGATCTGGAAGCTTGGGTGCTATGTCAGCTTATGAGATTGCATTGACTTGGTGAGGAATGGGAATTGGCTCGAAGAATTTGCCTCTATCCTTCTTTTTGTGAGTGCACAAGTCCTTGAGGAACTTGGCATAAGATAGAATTTGTTGGATGGCATCGAGTAGAGGAAGATTAATTTTGACTTGCTTGAACACCTCCATAATACCATCAATGGGGGCACCCTTCTTGAGGAAGGGTAAAGGTGAATCAAGACAAGCGGGAAATGGAGCCTTGGAAATATATGATGGAACTCCAGGTGAGTGTAATGTATATGAAGAATCGATGGCAATGTCATTCCCCTTGGATTTAGTCGATTGGGACCCTATGGATTGAGATTTTGTCTCTTGAGTTTTTCGGTCCAATGGCATTGTATCAATTTTCTTTCCACTCTTTAAAGTTGTAAATAGCCATAGCTTGCTCATGATGGGGTACCTCATCAATGTGGTGCACACCCCTAGAACTAGACACCGCTTGGCTAGGCAACTTTACCACTTCTCTCCTATTCAACTAATTAGCTAGTTGCCCCACTTGGGTTTCTAGCTTTGCCATGGATTGGGTTTGCGAATGGGCAAGTTGAGTTAGGGATTGGATATGCTTTGATTGCTCTTCCACTAGTTTAAAGAATGTATCTTGGGTAGTCGGATCCATTTGAGGGCTAGAAAAAGATGGTGCTTGGTATTGTAATTATGAGTGAGTGGGTTAGTATGAAGTGACTTGAAAGTTATACCGATTGGGTGAAGAGTATTGACCCATGGGTGGCATTGGTGGTGGTGGCCCTTGGCTTGGTGATTGCCATGAAATATTGGGATGATTCTTCCACCCTTGGTTATAGGTGTTAGAATATGGATCATTTAATTGGCGACCGTAGCCTTGGGCAGCACACACTTGTTCATCACTATCTAGAGGTGGGAGTGCATGATGGCACTCCTCTATCGTGTCTCTCGGATTACAGCAAAGTTTACATACCTATGCAATGGCAGGAGGTGGTGGAGCTTGAAAAGAACTTTAGCCTAAAGATAGGAAACTATCAAGCTTTTTGGCCAATGAGTCGACTTTGAAGCTCAAGTCTTGATGTTGGTCCACATTGTACAAGCCTTTGGGCTTGCTCGAAGTGGGAGTGGACTTATTATTTGGGATGAGGGAATCTTGGTGGTGGCGGGAATTTTTGGCAAATTGCTCAAATATTTGACACCCCTCATCCTCGCTCTTTCTCATAAAAATGCCACCACATTACGCATCTATCCTG
>NMUG010013374.1:0-10124 GCA_002855965.1 Monotropa hypopitys
ATCTACTCATTCGTTTATATCAGAATCTTTTGGTCGTATGCTTGATAGACCTTCAGTGGTCTTACCTTATACTCTGGCCATATCTACACCTATGGGGGAGACAGTTAGAGTGAGTACTTGTTATCCTGATTGTACTCTAGAGGTACCGTTGGTGATGACTGATTTTGATGTTATTCTGGGTATGGACTTCTTATCAGCACATCATGCTTTGATCGATTGTCTGTCAAAAGAAGTTCTATTTATTATTCCAGATGAGGGCAACATAAAAATTTGGGGTGAAAAGAAAGTGGGCAAGTCTTGCCTTATTTCTAGTATGCGTGCTAAGATACTCCTTAGTAAAGGGTGTCAAGGCTATCTAGCCTATATTGTTGATGACCGAGAAGTGGAGACGAAGATTTCAAATATTCCAGTGGTGAAAGAATTCGAAGATGTGTTTCCGGATGACTTGCCAGGAGTTGTTCCCGATAAGGAAATTGAGTTCACTATTGAGCTAGTGCCTGGGGTGAGCCCCATATCTATTGCGCCATACAGAATGGCACCGGCAGAGTTGTATGAGTTGAAAGTGCAGTTGAGGGAGTATTTGGAGAAGGGCTTTATTCAGTCCAGTTCTTCACCATGGAGTGCGCCTGTGCTCTTTGTGAAGAAGAAAGATGGCTCCATGAGGATGTGTATTGACTATTGGCAGCTGAATAGGGTGACTGTTAAAAACAAGTACCCTTTGCTCAGAATCGATGATTTGTTTGACCAGTTGCAAGGGGCAACTATTTTCTCGAAGATTGACTTGAGATCTGGATACCATGAGTTGAAGATTAGAGACAGTGATGTACCGAAGACAGCTTTTCGTACTAGGTACGGACACTTTGAGTTTTTAGTCATGTCTTTTGGGCTGACAAATGCTCCTGCGGTTTTCATGGATCTGATGAATCAGGTTTTTCAACCCTATTTGGACTCTTTTGTTGTAGTCTTCATTGATGATATTCTTGTTTACTCCCGTACTATGGAGGAACATGAACATTACTTGAGGACTGTGTTGCAGACTTTGAGAGAGAAGCAGTTATTTGGGAAATTCAACAAGTGCGAGTTCTGGCTGAAGAGTGTGGTTTTCTTGGGGCATGTGATATCTAGTGATGGCATCCGTGTGGACCCGAAAAAGATAAAGGCAGTGGTGAGTTGGCCAGCACCGTCTAGTGTGATTGAGATCTGGAGTTTTCTGGGTTTGGCTGGATATTATCGTCGCTTTATTCGTGGCTTTTCGGAGATTGCTTTGCCTATGACAAAGCTGATTCGGAAGAATGTTAGATTTGTGTGGTCTGACGAATGTGAGAAGAGTTTTCATCTGTTGAAAGAGAAGTTGGTGACTGCTCCTGTTTTGACAGTTCCTGAGAGTACCAATGATTTGGTAATCTATAGTGATGCCTCGTTACGTGGTTTGGGTTGTGTTCTGATGCAGAGAGGGAAAGTTATTGCTTATGCTTCATGTCAGCTGAAGCTAAATGAGCTGAATTACCCTACCCATGATCTAGAGTTGGCAGCAGTGGTTTTTGCTTTAAAGCAATGGCGGAAATATCTTTATGGTGTGACTTGTGAGATTTATACCGATCACTAGAGTCTCAAATATTTGTTCACTAAAAAAAAACTAAATTTGAGACAGAGGAGATGGCTAGAGTTGATAAAAGATTATGACTGCTCGATTTATTATCATCCGGGTAAGGCCAATGTGGTGGCCGATGCTTTGAGTTGGAAATCGGCTGGCAGTTTATCTTGTGTGAGATGTGCCAGAGTTGAAAATTTTTGTGAAGTGAAGAAGCTGAATGCAGAGTTAGAATTGGGCAGTGGAGATGTGTTGTTAGCTCGGTTTTCTGTGCGACCGACCTTTATTGATCGTATTATTGTGGAGCAAGATTCTGATGAGTTGTTGAGAAAGAAGAAGCAACAAATTGTTGATGGCGTGGAGAGTGAGTTTCGGATTGGCAGTGATGGTATGCTTATGTTCGGACAGCGGATGTGTGTTCTTGATAGTCCTGATTTGAAAAATAGCATTCTGGAGGAAGCTTATTGTTCTACTTATGCCATGCATCCGGGTGGCAATAAGCTATACAGAAATTTGCGGGAGAATTTTTGGTGGAAAGGCATGAAGAGGGACATTGCGGAGTTTGTGTCCAAGTGCTTGACTTGCCAGAGGATAAAGGTGAAACATCAGAGGCTTGTAGGTTTGCTTCAAAACCTACCGATACCTGTATGGAAGTGGGAGCACGTGACTGTGGATTTTGTTGTGGGATTTCCGCATTGTAGCAGAGGCTTTGATTCGATTTGGGTGATTGTGGATCAGTTGACCAAATCGGCTCACTTTTTGCCGGTGCGTGTCACCTACACCACTGAGAGGTATGCGAAGCTTTATATTGAGGAGATTGTTCGATTGCATGGAGTTCCAGTGTCGATTGTTAGCGACAGGGATCCTAAGTTCACTTCGAGATTTTGGTAGAGTTTGCAGCAGGCTTTGGGGACCTCATTGAAGTTCAGTACGGCTTTCCATCCGTAAACCGATAGTCAGTCAGAGAGGACTATTCAGATTTTAGAGGACATGTTGCGGGGGTGTGTTCTTGATTTCCGTGGAGTCTGGGATGACTATCTTCCATTAGCAGAGTTTGCTTATAATAATAGTTACCAGTCCAGTATTGGCATGGCACTCTATGAGGCACTGTATGGAAGGCGCTGTCGTACGCCTATTTGTTGGAGCGAGGTTGGGGAGCACCAGTTGTTGGGAACCGAGTTGATTCAGCAGTCAACAGATGGGGTAAAGTTGATCAGGGAGAGGCTGAAGATAGCTCAGAGTCGGCAGAAGAGTTATGCCGACAACCGTCGCAGAGACTTGGAGTTTGAAGTGGGTGACAGAGTTTTCCTTCGAGTTTCGCCTTGGAAGGGAGTTATCCGTTTCAGAGGCAAGGGAAAGTTAGCACCCAGGTATGTGGGGCCTTATGAGATCGTAGAGAGGGTTGGTGTGACACCTTATTGGTTATCCCTACCAGCTGAATTGTCTCGCTTACATGATGTCTTTCATATATCTGCTCTTCGCAAATGCATTGGTGATCCTACACATGTTTTGCAAGACGAAGGGATTGAGATTGAGGAGGATTTGTCATATGTGGAGGAGCCGTTGAAGATTATTGATCGGAAGGAGCAAGTCTTGCGCTCCAAGATTGTTCGTTGGGTAAAGGTCTTATGGCGACACCATGGCTTGGAACAAGCCACCTGGGAGGGCGAAGATGCCATGAAGACCAAATATCCTCATTTATTTGATTCAGGTACGTCTTTTATTTTCGAGGGCGAAAATTTCTTAAGGAGGGGAGAGTTGTCACGCCCGAACCAATTTAAATAAATTAAAATAAAATATTATAATATTTTAGAATAAAAGAAGAAGGAAAAATAATATGTGAGAATGGTTAATATTTTTTTAGAGAGTTATAATGACTTTTAAATAAAAACAAGTTTAATTGTATTTAAAATACATATAAATTGTGAGGAGTGGATCACAAGGGTAACAAGACCTTATAAGGGAGGGCAAGGAGGTCTTTAGCTTTTAAAATCTGTCATTAGTGGTATACAAGGCTATTATACTCCTATTAGGGTTAGATTATATGTGTGGGTGACTATAGAGAGCTTAGAGAGAGATTAAGAGAGAGACTTGGGAGAAACACCTTGGATTGAAGCTTTGGAGGAGGATTTGAAGGAAGAAGTCTCCTTCAATATTGTTCACAACATCCTAGAGGTAAACTTCATGTTTTTACAATTTTGATTTCGTGCCTAATTAGTCCCAGATTAGTGGTTTTTCACTAATCACATTTAGGGACTGATTTTCTAGATCTAGGTGAGAAAATCTTGGTTTTAGATGTTTAAACTAGGTCTTTGGGGCCCAATTTTTGATATGCTTTGAGGGAAGAAGTTATCTTCATATTACAGTACTTGGGTTGAGGGATTTAGGCTTGAAAAATCGAGTTTTTATGTGTTTTAATTAAGAAAATCGAGATGGATTAAGGAGTTCTTATGATCTGTTGTTTTCTGCTCTAACCGGTATGCGCACCAGTACACCGGCCGGTGTGCCAGGTGGCATACCGGATGTCGTACCGGCCTTAATAAAAAGGGCCAGTAAACCTTAGAAAAATTATACGCGAGAAATTCTGTTAACCGGCATGCCGGCCGGCATGCCGGGCGGTACACCGGTTATCATACTGGTTATCATACCGGTTACCATACCGATTTTGGTCGATTTTGGGCAGTAAAGTTAGTCCTTTATAAAAAAACGAAAATTTACACTAACCGGCATGCCGGCCGGCATGCCAGGCAGTACACCGGTTGTGTACCGGTTGTCGTACCGGTCAGTAGAAATTTTGGGGAAAAGTGTTGTGGTTGTCGGGAATTGATTTTTAATTAATTTTAAATATTTTGAGGGGAATTTCCTGACTGTGAGAGATTGTAGAATCTGTAAAAATAATCCTTAAAAATTATAATTAAGATTTTAGAAGGATTATTCACTTATTTATATCGTATAATAGGAGATCGTCCGGAGTCTTCCAAAGCGGCTCAGTAGCTTCGTATTCGACGAGTTCACGCAGCAGGTGAGTGTGTAGATACCTTTCAATATATGTGTGCTTTGCTATGTGTAATTAGTACATCAATGTGGAGTGTAATTGCATGTTTTTTACGTGACAATTGTGTGAAGTTACTTACTTTTCTTAATCGCATGCAAGTATGATTAAAGATGAGATATGTTAATGTCATGCATTGAATATGAATTAATAATGTTAGTTATGCTACGGACATGTTTGAGATGATGTGGTTTATGCATTGGCATGATAAGCATATTATAAACACTTGTTGAGATTTATATACTCTTTGTTAGTACCATCTCCTCGAAAAGAACATATTATAATGATTGACAAACACATGAAGAGAAAGAGATAATATTACCTTGGGGCATACTCAATTGAGTTGTTAGGCCGAGCAGTGGTGTTGAAATGTGAAGAGATAATCTCCTTGGCATGCTTTTTATGCTGTTAGGCCTTGTAGGGGAATTGAGAAGAGATGATCTTGTGGCATGCTTGTATGGTATTAGGCCGAGTAGGGATTTGGTGCTATGGGCACGTTATACAATAATTAAATTAAAGGAATGTGCTATGGACACTATTACAAAGAGTATATGGACAAAGGCATGTTTACATGATAGAAAGGGGAGAGACACAACCCCTTAGTTATTTATTCTTTACTTGTACTTTCCCTATACACTGTAAGTTTCTCTTTACATATTAAAGTGCATATATTGACTGTTGTAGCTGACACTCCTGGATATCTTTTGCTGTTTGTTTTGCAATCTATATCCAGGTCAGAAGGAGTAGCAGGTTCACTTTTGCCAGCCATTGACTCCTAATCTCTGCAAAGTTGCCCAGGGGCAGACGTTTAGTGCAGAGCCGTTGTCTATGAGTACCCGGGCAAAAATCATGCCTCGGGTCTTGACAGCAATGTGGAGGGCTTTAGTATGCCCTATTCCCTCTATCGGGATCTCGTCTTCTGAGAAAGTGATTATCCCCGAACTCATGATTGAGCCGACTAAGTCTTGTAAGACATTCGGGGGCATATCCTTAGGAACTTGGGCTTGCTTCAACACTGTTAGCAGTGCTTCCCTGTGAGGCTCCGAAGTGAGGAGCAAGGCCAATATGTTAATGTGAGCAGGAGTTTTCCTCAATTGCTCCACGACATCGAATTCGTTGATTTTGAGAGTTTTGACGAACTCTCGCATTTTCTCCTCGGTTATTTCTTCGAGTTTCTTTTCTTTTTGTTTTACATTGGGTTCGGCTGGGGCATAGATCCTTCCTGATCGAGTGATCCCGTCGATCTGATTGACTTATTTCTTGTATGGATCTTCCCTAGAACTTGCTTTGAAGTAATCGTAGGGGACTTGATTTGGGTTAAAACTCGGCACCTTAGGCGACCGTGGTAACGTAACCTTAGGTAAGGTCGGTATACAAATGGGCACTCTTGTTTGTTTTGTGCTCTGAGGAGGATCCTCTCATGATTTCCAGAGCTGGTTGTTCAGGTTCCCTCCATTACCGTATGCTGCCATGACTTGAGATGACGGATACGGATACTGGTGAAGAATAGTGTTGGTACCTGTGTGGTAACACTACGTTCGGATCAGTATGTAAAGGGAGTGTCTTTGAGGATATTGGGGAGATATACGGACTTCCTTTGAATTTTAAAAATTCAAGAAATGCCTCGGACATGAAGTCTGGAGGAAAGTCTCGATTTTGAAAATTCTCGGGAGATTGTTAGAAATGACAAGTCCGAAATCTAATTTTAGCCCGTACCCTTAGAGACGCTGACGGTTTTACGATGTCTAGCAGATATATGTGCTGAAAGAAGAAGGTCTTTGGGATAGTTGGAGACATATGGACTTCCTTATAAATTAAATAAATTCGAGACGTTCCTCGGACATGGAGTCTGGAGGGATTCTCGGATTTTAGTGAATTTACTTGGGATATTTTGTTTGAAAAATGATAAGTCCATAGTCTATTTCTACCAACATTCTTAAAGACTCTAATGCATCTCGAAAACTTTAGGTGTTTAGCAAGCATGAATATATAAGGATTTCTCTTGAAAATGTAATGTTTTCCTAAATTGTAGATAGAGTTTTGGCTTGACTCAATAAATGGTTTATCTATATGCAGCATGTGGCTATATTTGGCTAAGAAAGTTTAATGGTTCCCAAATCTTCAGACCTCCGGCCCCGTGAGGGTACCATCGTAGAGTCGGTGATTTGGTTGGAGTGCCACATTTCTGCTTCGGACCTCCACAGGTGTCGACGGTTACTGTTGGGCCCCCGAAAGGTTGACAGGGACACGTCCATCTTGGGCGATAATGACCTCCACCCAAGATAGGAAATGATGCAAATGATGTATGAAAAACGTACTTGTGCAATGAAAGTAAAAATTTTTTTGAAATAAGAGAAAATCCTTGTATCAGTTATATCAACAAGTAAGATATAAGCAGAAAAAAGCATATAGCTTCAGCGTAGCAATTTTTATCAACGCGGAACCTGTTTAATTTAGCAATGTGCCCTGTAATCTTTTTCTGAAAAGAAATAAACATAATGCAAATCAGTAATAACAATAAGCCGAGAATTGATAGATTTAGAAATTCTGGAAAAGATTTATTTTTGAAAAAGGTTTCGCAAGCCGAAATCCTCGAAGTCCCCAGCAGAGTCGCTAGCTGTCGCGCCGGAAAATTTTTCCGTCCTTCCCTCGCCTCCCGAGCTGCGGGAGTCGTTTTCCGGGACGGAAAAAGATACGCTGATGGATTTGTTTTAAAAATATGGGGGTTTGTTTGAAAATGGATGGCGGCCTGAGTATGCCGATTTCGAATTTTCGGAGTCGCCACTTGGTATTGAGCTGTGGTGTACCAAGTCACCGAAATTTTTGTTATAAAAAGATGTCATTTTGTTTTAGAAAAATGTCTTTTTATTTTTGAAAGGTGTCTGCAAAACCAGAAATTCGAGTTCGGGGATTAAATTACGAATGGGGAAGGTGTTAGGCACCCCACTCGCCCTTTCGGTACTTCTTTTTCAGAAATAAATCTCTTTTCGAATCGAAATCGATTGTTTCCTCGGCTAAGAGAAATGTAAAATTATTACTGATTTTATGAATGAAATAAAATGACTCCTGGAAATAGTTGTTGACGGGCAGATTTCGCCCCGGTTTCGGTAAGGGGAATTTTTGAAAGAGATACGGGTGACTTTTGGCCCGGTTTTGATGAAAAAGGATATTTTTGAGACGGACAGAACTTTGGCGAGAATTGATTTTCTACTTCGACTATGTTTTGAAAATGGATTTTATTCGGAGCCGGATAGAACTTCGGCTAAGTGGCAGAAAACATTTTTTTGTAGTTGGACTGAATTCTAACTAAAAAGAACTATTTTGTTTTAGGCAGTCGGACGGAACTTTGATAGTGCCTTGAAATCTATTTTGGATTTTAGCCGGGCAGAACTTCGGCTAAATCCTTGAAAGATATTTTTCTACGATCGGATAGAATTCCGACCGCGTTTGAGAAAACAATTTTTTAGTTGACCAGAGTTTCGACTATTTTTGAATAGGAATGTTTTGAAATAGGTCGGACAGCACTTCGACCGTTTTTTGAAAAGATAGGATATTTTTTGGTTTAGAAAATTCCAAAGAATATCAAGTGAACCGGCATGACCCGGGTCACAAGGCATTCCAGTTATCCGATTCCGATAGCTACTGCAAGCTTTCACTTCGAACAATGAATCGTGGAATTTTGGTTTTATTTTAAAAGTGTTTTGGTATTTTTCAGTCGGACAGAACTTCGACCGGAAAAATGTTTTTCTGTAAAAATTGCCGGAATATGTTTTAACCGGGCTTTGGAAGGAGAATCGTTTTTACCAATCGGATAGAGATTCGACTGGGTTTTGAGAATCGGGGGAGGGAATTTTTACTTTCCTTGTCTTTTTAAGTGTAGGAAAAATCCTCCCGGGATATCGAGTGCTTCGGAAATGATCTGAGTCACAAGACATTCCTTCAATCCATTTCTGACAGCTACTGCAAGTTTTCACTTCAGACAACGAATATAGGATTTTAATTTGGTTTGAAAGTGTTTTAGGGGAAAGCAAAAGTTAATCGCTGAAGAGAAATAGAATGATTATGCTGCAATGTAAATATGGATAGGGGGTATAAGATATCTTATATATAACCGAGCTGGATATATTACGAGCTAGACGGCAACAATTGATAAGATATCGTATATAACCGAGCTGGATATATTTCCGAGCTAGACGGCAACAATTGAGAAGATATCATATATAACCGAGCTGGATATATTCCGAGCTAGACGACAACAATTGATATGATATTTTAGGGCGAAGACGTCTTTATGTTCTTCTCGTATGCGACAGCGGAGCCGGCGTAGCCAAGCATGTGCCGAATTCTAACGAGGAGAAAGACATAAAATAACGAATTCTTTAAACAGATATGGATTTTGAAAGCGATAAAAGACAAATATTAAAAAATTGTGGCAAATATATTAATTGGATCTGTATAAATCGGGGAGACGACTTCTGTAGATAGCTTCTTTAAAATATAGTAGGGTATAGTATCTGTAATACCCGTGCCATTCGTTAATTTCTTTTATTACTCCATGTAAATAATTAAGGTTATTTAATAACATTTGGGTTTGATACGGAGGTATATATATATTGAAATCATAATGTTAGGCGGATTTAGAGGTAATGGTCGTGATTCAAGTCGAGAAGTAAAGTTTGGTCTAACTTGAATAAATTGCATGAACGTTTAATCTTCGAGGTTTCAAAACACACGGTGTTAGTCTTGGGAAGGTTATAGGATGGTTATTGAAGGCCATTTGTGAGTTAGAATGAGTGAGGAGGTGTTAGGAGCTGAGTTGAATGGTTGGATTGGAGTTAGGGGAAAGAAAATGAGGAAATTGGTCTTTCCCGTCCGGACCAGGCGTGTGGTCGTCCGGACCAGGGGTCAGCAAGGCTTCAAGAGTGTAGCAGTGAAGCTCGTCCGGACCAAGGGGATGGCTCGTCTGGACGAGGGTGGGGGCCGTCCGGACGGGGAACCGGACGAGAGGTCAGGAAGTTGGGGTTGTGCTGGATTTGGGCTCGTCAGGACGGGAGTGGGTCTCGTCCGGACCAAAACTGGTCCTCGTCCGGACAGGGACCTGGCCGTCTAGACGGCGCGGCAGTCTGGTGCCTGAAAATTGACGCGAAAACTTAATTTTTTGAGGGCTTTATGGTCTAATCACCCTAAAACGTCTAACCTAATATATATTCTGAAATCTGGGGCTATTAGCCTCGTTAGCCTCCCTCCAAGACTCCCAAAACCTAGAGAGAAAGAGAAGGGAGGAAGAGAACCTCCATGGAAGAACCTTCAAGGTTGAAGGTGGTGTGTGAGATGTGGTGGTGATATCTTCTTGTCGGCCTCAATCAAGAGTAAGTACTCAAATCTTTGTATTTTAAGATCTATATTTCTCCATCTTTTCACCAATCCTTGTACTAAAGTTGGGTATCGAGGCCGTGGTTTAGTATGTTGAAGTTCATGTCC
>NMUG010013375.1:0-10123 GCA_002855965.1 Monotropa hypopitys
TTTCACTAATGTCCATCCTTTGTGATGGCATTCTTCAACAATATTGGTTATAAAGTGTTTCGAAACATCATAAAACCAACACCTCTCCATAAATAACAAGAACACACTAAAAACAATAACCGTTGTTCCCTCCTTCTTTGATAATCATTAGAGGATAAAATCTTTATTGAGTCTAACATTAGTTCACAATGCTTGTCGAATAACTCCTCCAAAACCGCAAAAAAACAACTTGAATCATATTTGATGACATCAATACTGCTTCTCCATAAAATGAAACTATAATAAAAGGTCAGTGATTATGCCACAAACAGTTTTTATTAAGCCACACCAAAATATTTGAGGCAATATCAATACCATATAGGAATTGATATTGTCACAAACATTTTGATAGGTAGAATAAAAAATGTTTGTGGCAAAATTAGTACCCTAATAAAATCTAGAGTTGAGAAAGATAATTCATAATCAACTAAAATAATTGGATTTCACATCAAATATTGGAAAATAATAATATGTAGAAATGTGGCAACTACTCTATATATTGTTTTGAAACTCGGTCGGCCTAACCCATTTCATAAAAAAAATGACGAACCCCACCATTGAGGGGCCCTACCCTGCCACCACCCAGTAGCACAAGAAGAGAAGAAAATACGAACCTACCTAAGAGGTCCCTAGGTATGTGGCCTCGCTTGCACACTTGATACACAAGGTGATCTCTGGAGCATCTACTCTCCAAGATTCGAGCCCGGACCAAACAAGGACCGGAATTAACCAGCCACGCCCTACTACCACTTGGGATACTGTGACGCCCCGGATTTTCAAACAAATTTTTTTTGAAAGCATTTAAAATGGTGAACAACAACGGATCATAACATCATTTGTGAACATCTAAACATCATTCATTCCCAACTACAAATAGATATGAAATCCAGGCATGAAATGAAATAGAAGTGCGACTACAAACCATAGAGTTAGAGAGAGAGAAAGAAGTACAAGTTTAAAATATTACAACTTCCCTACTTTATTACAAGCTCCATGAGCCTAAAACAAAACAAAGATAGAGAGGGGGCTTCCTTCCAAAAATCCTTTTTAAATGCTCTATGCATTCAAGCCTCCAAGAGGGATTAAAACATGTGGAGAAAAATAAGGGCGTATCATGCCAAAGTAGAAAATATCTATCGCCTAGCATGCTCAAGACCGGCGTGAACTAATGTGTGAATGTAGGGCATGTAACACATGCATATGTACAAGTAATGACAAAGGCAATGATCCATTACTACTATATGACTCCACCAAACAATCGTATACCAATTTCACTAACAAGAGCCACTAGGACAAGTGCCCATAGAATATGCATATGAGTTACCATTTCTTTCGAGATATAAGTATGAGTTCATCGTTTTCTTCTTCTTGCTTTTATACAAAGGATACTCCTTGGAATCCCATGACAAGTCCATTCCAAGTTATCCTAGTTCTTTCACGTTTCACAATTTTTGTTGTATAACTTGATAGGGTGGAATTGGTATAGGTGTTGGCCAACACACTATCCATTCCTATCCATCATTCCCCAAGAGCGTTGGAAGGGCTATGCTACCCCCATTGCGCACAATGTCGTGGATGGAGCGACCATTCGACATTCCGAAAATCATGCGAATGCCTTAAATCATTAGTTCCCTATCATAGTCACCAACACTAACAACCTTCCGACAAATCACGCGACGGTGTTCAACCTCCATTTCGAAAGTCACGCGAATGGGTTCAAGCATGGTTCAATCCATAGGTCGTCATTTACATTCCTTTATTTTCACAATTGACAATGTGATAATAGACCCCACATATGACCCATGACTAATACACATGAATCATACACCACATGCATCAACACACACTGATAATGCCCAATTGCATGAATGACAATATCATTGATTTCAATTTATTCCATGCAAGACTCAACGATACAACAATTAACCCAACATGTAATCCCATAAATTTCCACACATAACCAATGTTCCCAATATATCACTTCTACATGAATTATGTCCAATTGCATGAATACACACTCAATTCAATCATGAGACAACCAATTTACCAAAAGCCCTAATTTATAAAAGTTAGGATTTTCCCCAAATTTGGGGGTTTTCACCCAAAATGCTCAAACATAAAATTGAGCCTAAGGAAATGCAATTATACCCATGAGATACACAAACCCTTGAACAATTTCACGATTCAAAATCAAACCCTAGACTAATTTTCCAATTATAACTCTAGGCATAAAATTGATGAAATTTAAAGACTTTCACAATGGGATAGGGAGAAGCACAATCAAAAACATAATAAGAAATAGACATATCCTACCTCAAAGGAGCTTCCCAAAAACCCTAGAGCACCAATTTCGGTGGATGGCTTCAGTATGCGGCTTTCCGAAAAGCCTTGACGCAAGTAATGACTTTAATCCGTGCACTTTCTTCAATAGAGGCTTGGAGAGGCTTCAAAACTTAGAGAGAAGTGGGAGGGAGGCTATGGAGGTAGAGTGAGAGTTAGAGTGAGAAGTAGGGTTTCAAAAATGAAAAAGATGCCCAAAAATCGGGCTAAAAAGGGTTATATAGCCCCTGGAAAAAGACCAAAAACCCTTAATGAAAAGATGTCCGACATGCATAGCCTGTTATCGATGACCACCCTCGCGGGAGTAACAAAGGGGTCCTAGGAACAACGGGTTATCGATAAACTAAAAGGCATGTTATCGATAACCACACTCTCGAAAGCTGGTTATCGATAACATGGAGACCTTGATATTGATAACCACACTGTCGGGTCCTAACCAAGAAACCATATGGACAACTGGTTATCGATAACATGATGAGCAGGTTATCGATAACCACCCTCTCGGGTCTTTCAATAGGTAACTGGTTATCGATAACATGCAACACCAGTTATCGATAACCACTTTCTCGGACATCTCTATGGGCAACCGGATTATCGATAACATAAAGAACCTATTATCGATAACCACATCCTCGGGATTTTCTATGGATAACTTAGGTTCAAAACGGAGAAAACTTAAAACGTGCATAACTTTCTCACCCGGACTCCGATTGACGCGATTCAAGTTGTATTGGATTCATAATCGAATTCTCTACCATATTATAAAGTAAACCACCTCAAAATCACGACGAGATTTTGATACAAAGATAAATCGTGATCCGTAACTCGATTTAAAGGGTGAATTTAATTTCGAAAATTGATTATAAAATACAGGTCGTTATATCTCAACTACCTTAAAAGGATTTCGTCCTCGAAATTTTTTAATATAAGGGTACCAAGTACAAATACAAGCTCGACTCAAACAAATGTAAATTAAAATTAATCCGAATACTTGCTACGAATCTTGTCTTCTCGCTCCCACGTCGCCTCTTCCGTACCATAATTGCTCCACAATACCTTCAAGAAAGGAATCGTCTTCCCACATAGCACTTGCTCCCGTGAAGCAAGAATGTATATAGGCCTTTCTTCGTAAGACACATTGGCCTCCAACTCAATATTCGACCAATCTATAACGTGTGGTGGGTTCGGCTCATATTTACGCAACATAGAAATATGAAAAACGTTATGAACGTTGGAAATGTTAGACGGCAAAGCAAGTTGGTACGCGACTTCTCCAATCTTCTCAATGATATCGAACGGACCAATAAAATGCAGCGTCAACTTTCCCTTCTTCCCAAAATGCGAAATGCCACGATGAGGCGAAAATTTAAGAAACACATGGTCACCAACCTCGAACGATAAAGGAGTATGACGTCTATCAGCATAACTTTTGTAGCTACTCTGTGCGGTAAGTAATCTCTGGCATATCGTCTTAATCTGCTCGGTAGGATCGTGATACATCCTCGTGCCTCCCAGATGAACGACTAATGGCGAGTGATGAAACTCAAGTAGAATGCCTTCACGGCAAGACGAGGAAACAAACAACCGGCCACAAAAATGCAAACTGGTATCGGCATGGATCATCCATCCCTGATGCGCATCTCCTCTAAGAAACTTCGCTTGAAAATCCGAAGCCTCTGAATCATCGACCTATGCCTCAATAAGCCAATGGGATAGCTCCGAATGAATATACAAGTTGCACAACGTGGCTTGCTCTCCAACCTCTTTGGCATGCAATACGAACAGACCCAAGTCCTCCATAGACCTCCAACCATGCACGGCTAGCCTAGCAAGATGACATGATTTTCGGCTCAACACGTCAGCTACAACGTTAGCCTTACCTGGATGATAATGTAACTCGAAGTCGTAATCCTCCAAGTGCTCCATCCATCGCCTCTGTCGCAAGTTCAACTCCTTCTGCGTAAACAAATACTTCAAGCTCTTGTGATCCGAGAACACTTCAAATTTTTATCCATACAGATCATTCCTCCACATCTTCAATGCAAATACGATAGCTGCCAGCACTAAATCATGCGTCAGATAATTTTTCTCATGCGTCTTCAACTATCTCGAACCATAAGCAATGACTTTCCCCTCTTTCATCAAGATGCATCCCAAACCGTCGTGAGAAGTAACGCAATAAACGGAGTAGCCAACTCCCCTCTCAGGTACAATAAGAATCGATTCTGAAGTCAATCATCCCTTCAGATCCTCAGAAGCTATCTCACACGAGTCATCCCAAGCAAACAGAATACCCTTTCGGGTTAAGCGAGTCATAGGCGCGGCTAATCATGAGAAATCTAAAACAAAACGTCTGTAGTAACCGGCTAGCCCAGGGAAACTGTGAACATCGAACACACTTTGTGGATGAATCCACAAAGAAACAGCATCAACCTTGCTAGGATTAACTGAGACACCTCCTCGCGATACAACATGACCGAGGAACTTTACCTCCGAAAGCCAAAACTCGCATTTGTGGAGTTTGGCATACAAATGATGCTCTTGCATCAACTCAAACACAACCCAAAGATGAACGTGGTGCTCCTCCTCTAATGCAGAATAGATAAGAAGATCATCAACAAATACCACCACAAAGCGATCGAGATGAACACATAAAATATGGTTCATGAAATCCATGAACGTCGCTGGAGCATTAGTCAAACCGAACGGCATGACAATAAATGCGCAGTGACCATAACAGGTATGGAACGCTGTCTTTAAAATATCTTCTGCCCGAACGAGCAACTGATGGTAGCCAGACCGCAAATCAATCTTTAAAAAACAAGTGGAACCACGAAGTTGGTCAAATAAATCTTCGATCCTCGACATCGGATATTTGTTCTTTACTGTAACGCGATTCAGTTTCTGGTAGTTAATACACAACCGCAAAGACCCATCTTTCTTCTTAACGAACAAAGCTGGAGCACCCCAAGGTGATGAACTAGGGCGAATAAAACCCAACTCATAGAGCTCATGTAATTGAGAATTTAGCTCTCGTAACTCGGCTGGCACAAACCAATAAGGTGGTACCGAAATAGGGGATGTACTAGGCAATAAATCAATAGAAAACTCCACCTCTCGCTTAGGCGGCAAACCTGGAAACACCTCCAAAAGACATACGAAAACTCACAAATGACTAAAGGTAACTCACCACGGCGTAAAGGATCATCATCTAAGCTGAGACTGGCAAGCAAATAACTGATAGAATCGCGGTCTCTGGGATCATAGAAACAAGAATCGACTGACTCTTTCCTATCGCCATAAAAATATAAATAAACTCCCTCAGGATAGAAGACCTGCACTCGGCGTCGGTGGCAATCGATGTTGACATGGAAGGTAGACAACCAATCCATCCACAAAATAATCTCAAACCTAGACATACTCAGAACGATGAAGTCAAAGGTAAAACGGTGGTCCTCCAGCGTCAACTCGCAATCTCTGCAAACCCGGTTCAACCGGACACGACCTCCTACAGGAGTATCCACAAACAAGGGTGAATCCAAAACGTCTACGTCCAACTCCAATGCATGGATGAATGATGCAACAATGAATAAATGCAATGCACCTGAATCCAAAAGAATGCTAGCCCACGAATTAAAGATAAGAACATACCCCGAACAACAGAAGTCTCCGGCTACGACTGAGAAGTGGAAGGAGTAGAAGCTGCTGGGATGGAAAAGGCTCTGCCATGAGTAGTCGGGCCCTGGTGGTAACCATCCCTCTACTATAACTTCTGCGCTAGTCTGGTAGGCATCACAACCCCGCTAACACGAGAAGCCTAAACTGAATCTACTGGTCCAGACTGATGAGGGCGCTAATGCCCACTCCGAGGCTACTGCACTGAACCGGCCCCACTGTGGCCACTAGCTTTCCACGGATAGTCTATGGCAATCTGGCCCATTCGACCACAATCATAACAGACTATGGTCTTGCACTCCGACCGAATGTGCCCACGCTGATTACATCGATGACATACGTTCGGAACTTGTGCTAAACCCGCACTACCTTGCGATCCCTGACCTCAAGAAAACCGAGAATGATCCCTCTAGCATTTTCTTCCAAAACTCCCCAACGATGAACTCGAATTTGAGACTTGTCGGCGCGGCTCCCAAATCTTTATCTCTCTCAACTGCTCCCTATTCAGCTCAATAGCCCTCGCACAATCAACAATATTAGCAAAGACACAGATACGCTGGCTCATCACCAGCCACTGAACTGAAGAGTGAAGACCCTTCTCGAAGCGCTTGCACTTCCTCTCCTCCGTACTCACTAGATCAGTAGTAAATCATGACAATGCGTGAAACCTCGTGGCATACTAGGACACAATCATCGTTCCCTGCTCAAACCGCTCAAACTTCTCGCGTAACTGCTCCCTGAAGATCTCCGGGAAGTACTGTCCCTCAAAGACAGTCTAAAAATCAACCCAAGTCATTCCACGAATAGGATCCAGAATAGCCTGCGGATCAGCATCCCCACTGGCAAGAAAACTAGCACGATGCATCTCCTAAATTGAACACTACCACTGACAAGCCTCTTCGGTCAGCTGGTAAATAGCAAAGGAGATCCGCAACTTGTCTTCCCCGATCTCTAGAGTGTCCAACACCTTCCTTATCTCGAACAGCCAATGATCAGCTTCCAAGGGATCTCCCTCACCGTTGAACTTCGGAGGATCCATGCGTCTAAACTCCCGCAATGCCTCAATCGTACGATTCCCCGAATTCTCTCGCGGAGTAGAAAATCCGCGACTTGCTTCGATCATAGCGGCCGCAAGCTCCCGGGCAAACTAACTAGGGGCAACAAGCCCTTCTGGAACTGGGATCACAGGTGGCACCTCATTCTCCACCCCACGCATCCTTTCATTTACCTCCTCGCTACGAGCATCGGGGGTATTCGCACCCCGGCGACCATGGCCCCTTTCTCTGATACGGCGATGAGCCATTTCTACAAAAGATTTTGAATTTGATGAGAAAAGAGCACAAGACAAGGCCTAGATAGGTAGTTTAATCAATGACGCAAGGTCCAATCCAAAGAGAAGGATATTCAACGACATCGACAATGGATTCTCATAACCAATGGAATCAACTAATAGGGGTACACACCAAGAGAGAAACAATGCACATGTATACTCATCAACTCACACAAACTTATGTATCATGCCAATGTATGCTTTACACAATCACAACCCATGCTAGATGATGCAAATATTGCTCAATGCAACCCATAGAGACCAAGAATCTCCCCAAAGGCCTAAGTTTTCGAAACTAAAAGCTCTCATACCAAGTTCTCACGCCCCGAATTTTCAAACCAATTTTTTTTGAAAGCATTTAAAGTGGTGAACAACAACGGATCATAACATCATTTGTGAACATCTAAACACCATTCATTCCTAACTACAAATTGATATGAAATCCAGGCATGAAATGAAATAGAAGTGCGACTACAAACCATAGAGTTAGAGAGAGAAAGAAGTATAAGTTTAAAATATTACAACTTCTCTACTCTATTACAAGCTCCATAAGCCTAAAACAAAACAAAGATAGAGAGGGGGCTTCCTTCCAAAAATCCTTTTTAAATGCTCTATGCATCCAAGCCTCCAAGAGAGGGATTAAAACCTATAGAGAAAAATAAGAGTGTATCACGCCAAAGTAAAAAATATCTATCGCGTAGCATGCTCAAGACCGTCATAAACTAGTGTGTGAATATAAGGCATGCAACACATACATATGTACAAGTCATGACAAAGGCAATGATCCATTACTACTATGTGACTCCACCAAACAATCGTATGTCAATTTCACTAACAAAATCCACTAGGACAAGTGCCCATAGAATATGCATGAGTTACCATTTCTTTCGAGATATAAGTACAAGTTCATCATTTTCTTCTTCTTGATTTTATACAAAGGATACTCCTTGGAATCCCATGACAAGTCCATTCCAAGTTATCCTAGTTCTTTCACGTTTCACAATTTTTGTTGTATAACTTGATAGGGTGGAATTGGTATAGGTGTTGGACGACACACTATCCATTCCTATCCATCATTCCCCAAGAGCATTGGGAGGGCTACGCTACCCCCATTGTGCACAATGTCGCAGATGGAGCGACCATCTGACATTCCGAAAATTACGTGAATGCCTTAAATCATAAGTTCCCTATCATAGTCACCAACACTAACAACCTTCCGAAAAATCACACGAAGGTGTTCAACCGAGATTCCGAAAGTCAAGCGAATAGGTTCAAGCATGGTTCAATCCACGAGTCATCATTTACATTCCTTAATATTCACAATTGACAATATAATAATAGACCCCACATGTGACCCATGACTAATACACATGAATCATACACCACATGCATCAACACACACTGATGATGCCCAATTGCTTGAATGACAATATCATTGATTTCAATTTATTCCATGCAAGACTCAACGATACAACAATTAACCCAACATGCAATCCCATAAATTTCCACACATAACTAATGTGCCCAATACATCAATTCTATATAAATTATGTCCAATTGTATGAATACACACTCAATTCTATCATGAGACAACCAATTTACCAAAAGCCCTAATTTGTGAAAGTTAGGGTTTTCCCAAATTTGGGATTTTCACCCAAAATGCTCAAACATAAAATTGAGCCTAAAGAAATGTAATTACACCCGTGAGATACACAAACCCTCGAACAATTTAATGATTCAAAACCAAACCCTAGACTAATTTTCCAATTATAACTCTAGGCATGAAATTGATGAAATTTAAAGACATTCACAAGGGGATAGGGAGAAGCACAATCAAAAACATACTAAGAAATAGACATATCCTACCTCAATGAAGCTTCCCAAAAACCCTAGAGCATGAATTTCGGTGGATGGCTTAGGTATGTGGCTTGCCGAAAATCCCTTGACACGAGGAACAACTTTAATCCTTGCAATTTCTTCAATGGAGGCTTGGAGAGGCTTCAAAACTTAGAGAGAAGTGGGAGGGAGGCTATGGAGGTAGAGAGAGTTAGAGTGAGAAGTAGGGTTTTAAAAATGAAGAAGATGCCCAAAAAGTCAGGCTAAAAGGGTTTATATAGCCCCTGGAAAAAGACCAAAAAACTCTTAATGAAAAGCTGTCCGACAGACCTGTTATCGATAACATGCATAGCCTGTTATCGATAACCACCCTCGCGGGAGTAACAAAGGGGTCCTGTGAACAACGGGTTATCGATAACCTAAAAGACATGTTATCGATAACCACACTCTCGGAAGCTGGTTATCGATAACATGCATACCTTGTTATCGATAACCACACTCTCGGGTCCTAACCAAGGAACCATATGGACAACTGGTTATCGATAACATAATGAGCAGGTTATCGATAACCACCCTCTCGGGTCTTTCAATAGGTAACCGGTTATTAATAACATGCAACACCAGTTATCGATAACCACTTTCTAGGACATCTCTATGGGCAACCGGATTATCGATAACATAAAGAACCTGTTATCGATAACCACATCCTCTGGATTATCTATGGACAACTTAGGTTCAAAACGGAGAAAACTTAAAATATACATAACTTTCTCACTCGAACTTCGATTGACGCGATTCAAGTTGCGTTGGATTCGTAATAAAATTCTCTACCATATTATAGGGAGTAAACCATCTCAAAATCACGACGAGATTTTGAGACAAAGATAAATCGTGATCCGTAAC
>NMUG010013376.1:0-10124 GCA_002855965.1 Monotropa hypopitys
GGTTTTATGGGTAACTCGCCAGGGTTCCACCCAAACATTCTAGCCAAATCTTTGGATAGATGATCCTTATTCCCAGGAATACATAAGGATGTTTTAGAGAAATTGATATGAAGACCCGATATAATTCTGAACCAGCGCAAGATTTTTTTAATGTTCAGAATTTGTTGAGGATCATTATTGCAAAATATAATGGCGTCGTCCGCAAATTGTAGGTGCGTGAACCTTGTCCCATTTCTTCTAGTTTGGTTGTAACATCCTTAAAATTTGAATCATTTTTTTCAAAAGAACTTAAAAAGGATATAAGAGCATATGCATAAAAGACTAATAGATGATTGCATCATTCCCACATATAACCTCGTTCCAAAGTCACACATCACACATGAGTTTAATTAAAAGAGATAAGTCCGGGTGTTATCCTTACAAACATGAATTACAAAAGAAATGAAGTGCAAGTCTAAGAATAGGACCAATGCTTCAATGCTCATCCCAAAAATGCTTGAACCCCGTCAAGCTATGACATCGGCTCCTTCCCTATAAATGAGAGGGTTAGGCCACGCCTAGTAGGAAATCCCAAACAAGCTATTCGTATGATTGAATACACGAAAAGTAAGAGAGATGCATGCATAGAAGTTAAGCGTAATATTGAAGAGTGACCACAAGTGAGAGATAGGTATTTTTCCAAGATTTTCCATATGTTATTCATTCCCATTACCATCACCCCACAATGTTCCAAGTTATAGAATTCATCAAGATTTATGAGTTTCGACTAATTCTGCGTTAGCCGCTCGTCAACAAGCTAACCGATAATTTCCTCGTATTCCCCGACTCGACGGGAAGGGCCAGAAAACCCTCCATTGCGCAATGTCGTGAGTGCTCGCACTAGCCACTCAAGGTAACCCAGCTACCCGCATTATTTAGCCAACTCAAATCCCCACACTTGTTCGTTTATGATTTGTACAATGGCCAAAGGCCTAATTCCCACACTACACATAGGTTCCCGCATATCATAGTGAACGATATTTCATAAATTGCATGTATTTAGGCCTCAATTGCATTTTCCCAAAAATTCCCATACTTGATCAAAATCTAGGTTTTCAAATAAATTGGGGATTTTCAATTACAACTAAAAATTGGTGAAATTAAAACCATGAGAGACCCAAATACGTGTCAATCAACTACCCCTAACAAGGTTGAGACAACAAATCAAACTCCACACGACCCTACACAAAACATCAACCTTACTTACACAAAATCAAGAGGATTTTGAGATATATAACAAGGATATGAACAAACAAGGTTAGAATCGCCTACCTCAAGATGATTTGACTTACAACCCACCAAGAATCTTCCACACACGACCTTGATTCGAGCCCACCACAGGATAGAGCTTGAGGAGCTCTCCAAGCTTTGTAAAGGCCAAAATCCAAGGAGAGGTCTTAATTCTGTAAGAAATTAGAGAGAAGATTGAGGTTTGAGAGAGTTTTGGAGAGGGAAGAGAGAGTGGCTGCCAAATATTTCGGATATAATGAAACCCTAGGGCCAAAATAACCAAAACCCGCAACTTAAAACATTCTGCCC
This sequence comes from Monotropa hypopitys, assembly GCA_002855965.1. Classification (NCBI taxonomy): domain Eukaryota; kingdom Viridiplantae; phylum Streptophyta; class Magnoliopsida; order Ericales; family Ericaceae; genus Monotropa; species Monotropa hypopitys. Next base: position 1,579 of record NMUG010013376.1, read on the forward strand.
GACGACCCCCGTCCAGACGAGAAACCCACCGTCCGGACGAGCAACCAACTTCTTCCGGACGAGACCCGTCCTCGTCCGGACCAGACCTCCTGTAGCATTTTCCTCAACTCTCTGCTCGGTCGTCCGGAAGGAACCTCTTCCCCGTCTGGACGGGGAACCAGCTGAAGGTCCCGAATGTTGCTTAAACGCTACCAAGCCTTATCGATGCAACTACAAACACTTCCTCAACCTTCGACAGCCAAAACAACGTCTCTCGATCATACCACGCCATTTATAATGTTCTAAGCACTTCCCCTAATTGAATTAAGCGAATCGACGCTAAGCGATCTAACGATTTAACGAACGACTAAGACGTGATTTTATTCGGGATAATACTAAAAAATATTTAAAATGAAATAAAATTTACGGGGTGTGACATTGGTAGCCCCGAATAATCCCACTATTATAGGCCCTCTCCATCATAATGTTGAGACCTTCCACTGCGATGTTGAATAAAAAAGGAGGCAGTAGATCTCCTTGTCTCAGCCCTTTGTTTGGTTGAATCCTCTGTGTAGGAACCCCATTTATCAAGGCATATAAGTTGGATGAGGAAATACATTCCATTATCCACTTGCACCATTTTGTACCAAACCCCATTAGCGACATGTTCGATATGATATATTCTCAATTGACACAATCGAAGCTCTGCTAAAGTCTAACTTGATAATGACGCCTGTCTCCTTTTGCATTTTCCATTGATGAATTATTTCATTAGTAATTAGAACCCCGTCCAATATTTGCCTGCCCTTCACGAAAGCTGACTATGCTTCCCCAATGATCACATTAGTTGTCTTTTGGATTCTTGCACTTAGCACTTTTGCAAGGAATTTGTACACTGCCACCACCAGACTGATTGGTCTAAAGTCAGTGAAATTTTGTGGATTGAACACTTTAGGGATTAAAGCTATGAATGTAGAATTGAGGTTTCTAGCTAATCTTTCATTCTGGTGAAATTCAGAAAAAAGGAGAAGAAATCTTCCTTCATGAAGGACCATGCTTTCGATATGAAATTGAAATTGAATCCGTCTGGACCTGGTACTTTATTTGTCTTGCACTGTAGCATGGCTGATGTTATTTCCTCTTCTTCAAACTTCTTTTCAATGGAACTCTTCTTATCGTCATCCAGTTGTCCCGAAAATGGCCCCTCTAGCTTAGGATGCTTTCTTATTTCTTACTAAAACAGCTTCGTGAAGAACTTTACTACTTCCTCCTTGATGCTTTCCGGATCTGAGATTGTTTCCCCACCAATTTTAAGGGATGAAATATTGTTCCTTCATTAGTTTATTGTGGCACACCTGTGAAAGAACTTTGTATTCTTATCTCCTAGCTTTATCCAGTTTATTCTCGATTTTTGTCTCCAAATTTCCTCTTCTTGTTCCAATAGTTCCCATAATTCATTTCTAGTCTGCCTTCTAGCCAAGGAATCCTCCTGGACAAAGGCCCCTGCATCTTCCTTGACATCTAGATTATTCAAAAGACATGTACACTTTCGAAACTTTGCTTGCACGTTACCAAAGGATTCTATGTTCCATTTTTTTAACGCCACTCTCATGTTCTTTAGATTGTTTGCTAGTCTCAAGCCTGCCCATCCAGTTTTTGGACTCTCCTTCCATGTAGACTCTCCCACTTGTATACATCTTTTATCTTCCAGCCATTCATCAAGGAATTTAAAAGGTTTAGGCCCCTAATTCCTTATGTTTGTGCATAACAGAATGGGGCAATGGTCTGAAATAGGCCTGGCCAGTCTCTTCTGTTGCAATTCGATATTCTCCAGCCACTGAACCGAGATCTGTTGGAAATTAATTGGGTGAATGGTTAGCTTGGAGGGTCCCATGGGGCAACCAGCAACCATTGGAAAACCCAACCCAAATTTAGGGAGAGGGATTCACTCCTCCTTATTCTAGGGGCATATTCCCAGCACACTTTTCTCACAATATATGGCAGGCTGCCCTCTTCCAAGAACTTTGGCTATCTATATATTCACCTGTTGTGGAAGAGTTCAACACCAGAAGAAATAAGAGCAACACAACTCCTTCCAATTTTTGTTCTTGAGAGAGAGAGCTCAGCTCAGCCAAGTTCGCCAAGACTGCTGTTGTGGTGTTCCAACAGCAGTGGTCTCAACCGACTTATCCTGGGAGACAGACGCCGACGACCCTTCAACACCCCCGGAGGCGGCGAATCTGTTTTAAGGATAGAGCTCAGCTCGATTCGGTTTGCTTTTCATTTTCGTTTTTCATTTCTGTACTTCATTTGAGATGTAATATATTCTGATTATCAATGAAATGGTTCTTTGGTTATCGATCGCATATAATATTTTTACCTACTTAAAATAGATTTTATGATCGATCCAAAGAAAAATTTTATTTCGGGTACTAATAGTTTACTTGCAGAATAAAGTCGAAATGGTAGGAAAGAGGTCCCCCATGCTCCTGAGATGTTTTCCCGAGCTCTTGGGATGTTTCCCGAGCTCATCTATCACTTCCCGAATTGAACTGGTCTGTGCGGGCGTTATTTTGTCTGTGCGGCACCTGTTGTGCTCAGCTCAGCAGCTAACTGCTCAGCACAGCCCTTGTGATGCTCAGCTCGGCACTTCTGTGCTCAGCGCGGCACTATATGTGTTGTGCGTGGCATGGAGTATCTCTGTGCGGTTGTGTCCAGTCGTGCGCGGCTGAGACTTACTTGTTCGGCTTTGACTGTGCGCAGTCAGCCATGAAGGTTACCTGACCTGATAAGGCCTCTGGAGTAGTCCACTTGGTTTTTGCCTTGGCGGCCTTAGATCAGCCAACCTAAGCTAAGCTAAGCTCTGCTATGCTATGCTAAGCTCTGCTCAGACATTTGTACTACGTTCAGCTCTGCTCTGCTCGGCAGAAGCCTTGCTCGGCAGAAGCCCTGCTCGGCAGAAGCCCAGCTCGGCAGAAGCCCATCTCAGCAGAAGCTCTGTTCAGCAGATGCTCAGCTCAGCAGATGCTCTGTGCGGCACAACTCTGTGTGGCAGTAGCTCTGCTCGGCACCAGCTCTGTACGGCAGCAGCTCTGCTCGACACCAACTCTGTGCGGCAACCGTTCTATGCGGCTCTGTCTCAGCTCTGCTCGGCATTCACCTGTGTGGCAATACCTTGTATGTTCCCAGTGCGGCTGAAGAGTATTCAGCTCGGCAACAACTTCTCCTATAGAGAAAGTTGCATACCGCTGCCCCCTAGACTCCCGCGACCTGACTCGGCAGGTCGAACCCCATTGAGGGCGCTGCCCTCAAACTCCCGTCGCGGGGGCGCTGCCCCCCAGACCCCCGCCAATGGGGACACGGTCCCCCTTTGAACACCCATCAGGGGGAGAGTCCCCTGGGACCCCCAAGGTACATTTGATGAAGGCGGGCGATAGACTATTCTTGTCCACAAATTTAAATTGTTGGACTATGTTGTGATTTGTCTATCTTTGGATATAATCTATTATTGATTATTGATTGTGTTATTATTTTTCAGTCGATTCGATGTCAACTGGAAATGAAACCCAAACTGGAAATGTGAATGGAACTCCAACAGTGACAGTGGCTATCCCTTCTGCGGTGCCTCATGTTCCACTCAGTCACATTGACAAACCCGAGAAGTTCAAGGGTGTTGATTTCAAGCCATGGCAGAAGAAGATATACTTCTATCTCACTACCTTGAATCTTGCAATGTTCTTGTCTGAAGATGCCCCCATTATTGCTGAAAATAATACTGACATGGATGCTCGAGTTGCTCTAGATGCATGGAAACACTCTGATTTCTTGTGTCGGAATTATGTGTTGAACAGCCTTGACATGGCGATGTACAAAGTCTATTGCGAGGCAAAGACGGCCAAGGAACTCTGGGAATCCTTGGAGAACAAATACAAGATTCAAGGGGCTGATATCAAGAAGTTTGTCGTGGGCAGACTCTATGACTACAAAATGGTGCACAGCAAGACTGTGAGCAGTCAAGTCCAAGAAATTCAGGTTCTCTTGAACGAAATCAAAGATGAGGGAATGGTTTTGAGTGAATCCTACCAAGTGGCTACTTGATTCACAAATTGCCTCCATCTTAGAATAGCTTTAAGATGTATCTGATGTTCAAGAACAAGGAGATGACTTTGGAGATGCTGATCACCAAGCTCCAGATCGAAGAACAGAATCAGAGAATGGGCAAGACGGTACACTCATCCTTCATGCCTAAGGCTAATGTTGTTGAACAAGGCCATAGCGCTGGAAACAAGAAGAAAGTTCCAGGCAAGCTTGCTGGTAAGGGAAAGGATAACAAGCTGAGACCTCGGGGAGACGTTGGAAAGAAACAAAGTACTCAGTTTTTTGGATGTTGCTTTAACTGTGACAAGGTTGGACATCGCTCTGCTGATTGCCGCAAGCCACGCCGGCAACAAAACCAGCAACATTCACATGCTCAACTGTTGGAAGGCATGGAAGACATAAATTTGTCTGCTGTTGTATCTGAGGTGAACCTGGTTGGTTCCAATCCTCGTGAATGGTGGGTAGATGTGGTAGCCGGTTTCTATCGAACGGGAACTTCGGTTGCTAGTCCTCCGGATATGGCTATCGGGTGTAGGCCGATGGCTTGAGTGGTCCCTGCAAATAAATAAAGGGGTCCCCCTACTTGGCTCCTGTAAAATAGAGGTGAGTGTCCGCCAGTCGGTTTTGACCAACGGGGCCTCTGATGCTTAAGTTAGCAACTGTTTGAGGATAAGGTAAAGCAAACGAGAGGAGGCCGGATGGTAGCGGTCGGGGATCAAAATCTGGATTGATTGATCGATCCCGTGAACAGTACCCCATAAGGGGGTATTTATAGGGGAATGTTGGCTTGGGGCTCAAGAATATTGAGTGGGCCGTACGTCGAGGACCCTTTAATGGGCCTGGACGGTTGATGGACCGGGTTAGGTCGTACGGACGGAGCATCTGGGCGGATGCTCCACGACAGTGACAGGAGGATGCCCCTCCGGGTGGTCCGGTCCGCTCGGGAGTGGGTCGCAAGGTGGCGAAGGGTATCGCCGAAGGGGGAGCTGTCCGGATAATGGCGGTCGGCAATAGTGCGGGTCCTCCGGTCCGGACAGTCTTTATGGCCGAAGCTTTAGTGATAGTTTTTTATAGCAGGTTTTCCCCTGGGGCGCGGGTCCGGTCACCACAATAGCCCCTCAATCTTTCCCAAATTTTTGGAAAAGATTGAAATTGGTCTACCGGACGCCATGCTCCGGGAGGAAGGTTACGATAATTTTCTTTGGCATCACTTATGACGTCACCTGACAGGCGTCAGGATATTGATTAGACACGGCTGTCAGGGGTCGCCACGTGTCACGCTTCAATTTGCGGGTCAAACTGACCGCCTCAGTATGTGTGCATTATCATTAATGTTTACAGCTGTGTTTCGTACCTGGGGGGAACCTATAAATAGGCCTATTCAGTATGACCTTCGGTACTCTGTTCCGTGTGTAAGAAGCCTCCGGAGAGCTACATATCCTTCGGCAACTGCGTCTGTCATGGATCAGGTAATTGATTTGTCTTCCGCTTCGTTGCATTCTGAGTTGGAACCTTTGTTTCAGCCGACTCCCACAGAGCTTACACCCGAGGTTAGTTCAAGGGTGTCGTCACCTGTCGGAGATATTACGCCCAGAGCATCATCCTCGAGGTAGCCTCCGGTTGGTAGCCGAGCTAATATTGTTCGGCATTTTTCAAACGAGAATGAACCAACATATGTGGCTTTGGGAGGCCGGTCGGGCAGAGCTTTAGGAGGATCAAGAAGGCGTACCGGCGACCCGCCCTGCCCGTATCTTCGTTACTTCTGAGGAGGAATTACTGAATTTGAGGAGTTCTCCCGTCGGTATGAGATCCCGAACACAGTGACCTGCGCGGAGGTCGGGGCGTTGGTTTCGTATTCGGAGGATCACACTACTATGCCTCTGATGGCCGTGACCGAAGGCCAGCTGAAGTTTCCTTTTTCTCGGTTCCTCCGGGGGTTTTTGGATGCGTTTCAACTTGCACCGAGTCAGCTGTCAGTGAATTGCTATCGGACCATAAGCTGCATCTGGGTCCTGTGTGCCAGGCATGATCTTGAATTTATTCTGCCGGACCTCATGGGTCTGTTCTCACTATCTCGCAACCGTTCTTCCGGTCGGTACTTCTTTACTCCACGGAAGCCTTATGGTGATATTTTTATGAGGCTGCCGGATTCAGAAAAATGGGGGAATATCTACCTCCAGATTTTTGGAGAATATAGCTTTCGTTCGGATGAGGATCACCGATACCCTATCCCGACTACCGAAGGAAGTCCCAATGTGTCGGTAATATCAAAACATCTAAGGGCTATGGCGTCGCCTGCCCGGATTGCAGCCCTTGTGAGATGTGAAGGTAGAGATGCTCCTACCCTCCTGGGATATGAACCGACGTACAATAGGTTCCTTGAGGATCGGAAAGCCAGAGGGAAGAGGAAGGTAGGGGAGCATCCGGCACCACGAGCCCATGTTCGGAGGCGGCTGTCTGTCTTACAATACTTTGACGAGATGGAGGTTCTGGCTGCGGTGATGCAGGAGCCGCCGGAGACGGCCACTGAGGGAGAGCCTATGCCAACCAGAGCCGCCGCTGTGCCGGGGGAGGCCCTTCCCGGAGGCCAACCGTAGTTTCTCCCAGTGAAAGAAGAGCCTCTCGAGGATGAAGAGGTTCCGGAGGGCATACGGTATGATTACCATCACATTGTTCCCCGACCACCATATGTCCCAGGACCTCCTGATCTGTGGGCTCCCAACTTTCGAAAATTCGATGGGAGGACCGTTCTCACAACGGACAGTGTAACTGTTGATTTGAAGGTCGCATACCCTTTGATCCGGGCTCTGCAGCTTCCGGTCGATATGAATGCCTTGCCGGTAGGGATCGAAGACATGTACGATTACGCTGGTTCAAGTCTCATAAAGGTATCCTTGATATTATTTTTGTCGGACACTGGTTGGCAATTATTATACTGACAATTCTTTGTGAAACTGTAGGCAACCCAGAGCCTTGCCGGTTTGTACAGAAGCAGCCAGAGGATGCTCCGGAAGTCATATTACCGGGTCCGTCATGCCCAAGAGACAGAAGGCAAGTTGAAGGAGGTGGAGTCTGAGAGGGATTATTTTTGTCAGCAACTTGAGGCGATGACGGAGCGGAAGGACCGACTGAAGGCAAAGCTTGATGCTGGTCCAAGCAACGCTCCCCAAGCTGGGGGAGTCAGTGAGGAGGATTTGAAGAAGGCCGTGGCCGAAGCAGATAAGAAGGCTTATACCGAGGGCCTTAGAGATGCTCAGGAAGTTTACAGCCAAGAGATGCATGAGGTGTGGCCCGAAGCTCACAAGATTGGCTTCAGGGGAGGCTATAGCTTGGCCTTCCACGAAGCCTGGCAGATGGCTCTGGATACGGCTGGGATCCCTGCAGACTCGCCCTTTCGGTTGAATGTAATTGTGCCCGAGCGCACAGTCCCTCCGCTGGAATTTCCAAATGGGGACTCCCCAATAGATCTGTTGACGGATGTGCCCTCCGTGGTACCGGAGAGGTTGGCTACTGATTTTCCAGAGGGAGTTTCTCAACATATTCCGGAGATCATTACAGCTGGTTTGCCGGATGCTGCTATGCCGGAGACTACTCCTTCGGCACGACCGTGATGTTGTTGTCTTTTCTGTTTTCCCTGTACATAGTTTTTATTGTATCATAGTTATAAAAACTTGCCAATTAATGTTACCTCATTTCTGTCGGCGTGTATGAGACGTTAATGGCCTCAGAAATGGATCCGGGAAGGCGTGTCGGGAAGCCCCTCGCCGGAGGGCAATAAATTGTTTGATCATATTAATTATGGAGATCCGGATGGGCGTTGATAATAATTGATCGCCGATAGATCGGACGGATAAACGATAGCCTTGTGAAGAGAGAGGTAGCCCCTGGCTATTGCTAGTTGCCCATAATAGCCTCAGATAAGAGTGACAGTCCGGATTATCAACGGAGGCATATAAGAGCCCCAAATTAGGATAGTGATCCGGATAAATACAAAGGAGTCCCATAATGCAGAGCTGTCCGGATTGATTCCAGATATATGCATAAGATAGCCCCACAATAAGAGGAGGCGTCCAGATTGATGGGAAGATAGCCTTGAGCCATAAGATGGACGGCAGGTTATAGCCGGGTCAAAACTCGCGACTGCCGGAGCCATGGTAATAGATGACTTGTCCAGTCATAGGGTGGACGGCAGGTTATAACCGAGTCAAGATCGCGCCTGCCGGAGCCACGGTCTTTGTTGCAACGACCCGGCCAAGCCAGACGGCCAGTCTTTGGGATGGATAGACAATTCAGAGCCATGGTGATGGTCGGTCGGGTTATAACCGAGTCAAATCTCGCGCCCGCCGGAGCCATGGTGATGGACGGTCAGGTAATAACCAAGCCCGAAGCTTGCGCCTGCCGGAGCCATAGGATGGATGAATTGCACAGAGCCATAGGGTGGACGGCAAGTTATAACCCAGCCCGAAGCT
>NMUG010013377.1:0-10123 GCA_002855965.1 Monotropa hypopitys
TGATACGACATGGAGTTGACGAGCTCTTATGCGAAACTAGCCGATACTCCATGATTTTTGATTGATATTGGCCTTGCTCCTACTAGAAGGCATTGAAATGGAATACATGTGAACTTGGAATATAATGGGAATTGGAATATGTTTATATACGAAAAACGAGTCTTTTACTTAGTGTGAGTCGACACTTGACACGATTCCCTTTGGCCTTGTCTAGGCAATGGTTTGGTAGATGTTGGACGTGTAGTACTTCTCTTTTGAGTCTTGGTGAGACACAGTGCTTTACTACTTTTCTTTACAATAAGTCAAATGTGGAATTTGAAAGGAAAGGAAATGTTTTACTTTTAATGAGATCCATTGCATTGTATCATTTGCATTCCTTACACTGTCACTCACTTGCACCCTAATAGTATAGATGTTTGGAGATGGATTATCTCTACCAGACTGTCGTGCCTGACCCTATACTTTTGTAGGACTTACTCCTTTGAGTTGGAGCCGCTGAATCCTTCGCAGGATGTGAGGCTGGACCGGACTATAGTGATAGGTCGCCTTTCTTTCAGTGTTGTACTTCTTTTCTTTTCTGTTGGCCACCTTGTACAGGATTAATTTATAAAATCCTATTTTGGCCTTTTATTTTGGTTGGGGCATTGTTGTACAGAGTTGTGATATAAAACCCTATTCGCATCTTTTATTTGTATCAGAGTAGCGCAAGCATGTGATGTAATATTTATTGTGGTGAGTGGTGTGTGTGTGTGTGGTATATAGTACCTTACTCCTTTTGTAGTATACTCTTTACCTATTTAACACTTCTCAAAAAAATAGATCTCAAAATTTGGGAGTGTTACAGTTGGTATCAGAGCGCTCGTTCCGACTTACCTAGGTCTTTGGGTGAGACTTTTAGTCTCAATGAGCGCACCGTTTCTTTTGTGTAGCTCTGAATGATTGCATTTAGGGTGCATGGCATGTGTTTCTAGGCATTGAATGTATGTGCATTGCATGGATCTCATTTAACAACAAGTTTTTATAACTCGAAATGAATAAAATGGTTTGGAAATTCGTGGTGTCTACTCCTTTGAGTTGGTCTTGTTGTTATTCTTTTGGGATTTTGAGTGAAATCCTGTCTCTGTTGAGGTGACTTTCGGGCCTGTCTTGGCATTTGTTAGAGGATCCTGTCGATGTTGGACTTGTTGGTTCCTATTATATCCTCTTGTTGGTAGTATTGTCACCTACTCTATCGTGGTGAACCATTTCGAGTTCCTAGTTCTTAGAGCACGAATGAGTTCCTTCGTTGGCTCTTGTGATAATTTGGCTTCTTGTTCCTCGATATCGGTCGTTGGTAGTTGTATTTATGGCTTGTCGAGCCTATCCCTTCGTAGGAAGAAAATCTTCGTTGTTGTCGTCGTGGCTTTTGAGCCTATCTCTTGTAGCGGATGATGGATTTTGTGACGGTTTGTCGATGGATTCTCGTTTGCTCTCTTAGTGAGAATAAGGATTTCGCGTGCGATTGGTTAACCGTCTCTTGAGTTCTCTCTCTTGTGATCCCGGATGAACTCTTCATGCAGTATTCCTTGTGGAAGATTGTCGTTCTTCTTGACGTTGATGATTGGATAATTGTTTTTTGCGGCTGGAAAATGGCAGTGCTCTTGCGAGTGAGTCTGGAATTCTATTTCTCTTCTGGACGTTGATCTTGGAGTTTTTCGTTTGCCCTGTTGGCTCCGACTATTTTCTGGTGGTCGAGTTTTGACTCCCATTCCAGTTGCGTGGTTGGCTTCTTGTTCGATGGCCTGGTTATTGTTGGTTGTTGGCTCTTGGGATTGATTTGATCTCCTTGTCTCGTTTCGTTCCTTGTGTAAGTTGGGGAATCTCGGAATGGCCTTGTTAGTGGGATTGAAAATTGTGGTTGTTTCGTGATGCGTTAGCACTTGGTGATCTAATGGTTGTGACCTTCTTGGGAAGTGAGAATATCTCGATGTGGTAGGGTTTTGTTGTGGCAGAAATGGTGGTGATTCACTTGGGATGTGAAATGTCCTTGGGATAATAGGTTCTTTTTGCGGATTAGTACTAGTGGTTGATGTGAGTTGTGTTATACCCTTACTCGATGTGAGAGTTAACCTTGACTTATGATTTGAGGTCCCATAGGACTTTGCATTGTACTTAGTGCCTTACGGTCGTAGTTGCATTTTGACTAGTTGGGTCGTAGAATGACTTGGGAGATGGCTTTGTGTTAAAATTGTTTTGGTTGGTTAATTTGGTTTTTTGAGTAATTTGGGAGTTAGCCTTGCTTTGGGATGACTTGTTTTTGGCTTGAGGTATCGTGTGTTTGCTTGGGATTTGAAGACGAGAGTTAAAATTGTTTTCTCAATTGGGTGTGAGGTTATAGGAGGTAAATCTTGGCTTGGGTGATTCTTTCGCTTCATCTTGGTTGTAAAGTATTGTTAGTCGTATGCCCCTCTTGGCATGTCGGTTTCCTCCTTGTTCAGTCTTTTGCGGGATCGGTGAGTGGATGTTGCTCCCTGGATGTTCATTGTCTCGTCGACTCTCTTGGATCAATGTGTTCGATCGATGGTCTCTACCATCATTGTTGGAAATGTTGTCGCGTACACTCGTGCCATGTCCTTGTCGTTACTAGGATTCCTCGTTCTTCGTCGGTGTGCGATTTGACTTTCCGTGGTTCTTGTTAGTACTTGGTAGCGATTGAGGAAGCTGTGCGTTGTTTGGAAAATCTTCATGTTTCATGTTTTCAACTTTTGACGTTGCGACTGGTTGTTGCCATCTTCTTGTCGACTGTTTGTGGTACGTCTACTATAGTGGCGCTTGTCGTAGTGGTGAAGTGTTGTTATTCTCGCGCGTAGAGAATCATTTACTTCGTAGTACTTGTTTTAAAGAATTGTATCCTTGTTTGGCGCGCTCTTGTCACGTGGGTTGTCTTCTTACGTTCGTTCTTTGTTCGCCGTGTCTTCGTGCGAATCCAAATTGTTATCGTATCTGTTGGCGCCGTGTTCATTCGCACTTGGGCACTTCTGTTCTACGATGTTGTCTCCCTTTGGAGCCTTGTTTGAGAATGTGTTGTGGGATTGGTTTGTGGTCAGTGTGATTAGTGAGATGAAGTTATTTTTGTGTTGTGCAGCTGTGTTGCGAGTGTTGGGATAGAATGTGCATATTTCTTTGAAGTCGACTGCACCGACTTGGATTGTGGTGATGTTTGGCGTGACCGGTGTGCATAGTCCGTGTCATGTGGTGTAGGAATGAACATGAAGGATTGTTTTGAGAAGGTGACTGGCCAGCACATCTCAAATCAAACTTCATAGTCATTCTGGTACCGCGCTAGGTGTGTGCGGGTTGGTTTGTGAGATTTTGGTTGTTCGGTTCCTCTTTTGATGGCATTGTGGTCGTTTGTTGTGATTTGGGTGTCACGGTTGTTGTGTGACCATCCCTTGTGGGCTGTCTTGCTTTCAAATCTTGCTTCGTATCGGTTGGATTATTCCTACCTTGTTCGGAAACCTATTTTGGGTTCGTTTTGCGCGTTCGTGGTGATAAAGTCGATGTGGACTTCTTTGCGGTAGTCGAAAATCGCTCTTTTATTTTTCTAAATTTTTTAGAAAAAATATTTGGAAAAATCGAAGTGTCCGTATCGTATCTGTGTCGTATTCGCGTATCGGTATCGTACCGGTGTGTATTCGGCGTGTCCTAGGAGTATCCTTGGTGTATCGGCGTGTCCTCGGCGTATCCTTCGCGTGTCGGTGTGTCAATGCCGTATCCCCTCGTATCCTTGGCGTTTTGGCACTCGGAAATTTTCCCGGCATGTTCACATTGTGTCGTGACATGTTCTAGAATTTTGTGGAATTTTCTTGAAATTTTTCGGTTATTTTTGTGGTTTAACCTCCGTATCGTGTCCTTATTAAAAAATGCACGTTTCTAGCTTGTTTGATCGGTTTGGGAACCTATGGTTGCGCAAAAACCATTCCTTTAGAAGTTCATACCTCTCTCGAGGACGTTATCCTTTTGCTGGCGTTCGGTTCTTTATTGGCATTCCTTGCATTGCAAAGCGTTCCGCGTGTTGCGGTGGGTTGCGCGTTTAAGGAAGTTGGTGGTTTGTTCGGCTTGTGATTGCTGTGGACGTTGTTTTGGGTGAAACTGTTGTCGATTGTGGATCACTTTTGGCGTTGTTTGTTCGTTGGTGGAGTTGTTTCGGTTGGTAACTTCCTTGTTGTTGTTGCCGGTTCTCGTTGCAAATTTATCCAAGTGTTTCGTGCTTTTGGGCGTTGTTCCCTTCGTGGTGTTATATTTCGGTTCTTCTACCTTGAAATTTCGAGGACGAAATTTTTGTAAGGAGGGTAGTTTGTAACGCTCCGGAAATTTTAGTTAATTTCCATCCGTTCAATAAATTCAATAAATCGAAATTCATGTGTTGTCGAGGTCTTTAGATGTTTGGGAGCATCTAAAATGATCATATGTCATGTTGAGTAAGTCCGGGTGAGATGGGCGTCCCCGGCATGAAGTTCGTCGATGGTTGGGTGTTCGGATAAGTCCTAAATCGCGTTTAAAAATCCATCGACCTAAGGCGTTCTTCAAACCAGAATTCTTTGTTCATGAAAGTCGTAGATAATTCGATTACGAATCCAACGCAACTTGAATCGTCTCAATCAGAGTCCGGACGAAGAAGTTATGGTCGTTTCTTTTAGCAAACTTGCAAATTATGAGCAGATCAAGTTTGTACCGGTGTAGAGGAAAGTTGCACCGGTGCACAACCCTACTGTTCGAATTTTTAACAAGTTTGCACCAGTGCAAGTAAAGTTTGCACCGGTGCAAAGTAGGTTGTTTGGCCGATTTTGAAGCTCATTAAGTGCTTTTTGGTAATTTGAAGTGGGAGTTGTATATATACAACCCATGCACGATTTTTATGAGTTGTCTTCCCCATTTTGCAAACCCTAGTCTCTCTCTACCTCCCTCTCAACTCTCTCCCTTCTCTCCTCCATCCCTCTCAATCCGAATGGAATCGGAAGAAACGTGAAGAATTAACGTTGTTCCTCATCTCGACCTCTTTGCGGTGATATGCTTGGATCGTTCCCGATCGGTAAGTTTTCTCCTCCTCTCAAAATCATCTCTCTTTTGATTTCATGGAGTTTGGTTGCTCACTCGTGATTTTTGTCTTAGTGAACATCGAGTGTCGCAAGGGCTTCGCGGTGGCGGGCTCGGTTTACTCCGGCGGCCATGGAGATTTTCCGGCGACTTTTCCAGCGAGTGTCACCGGAGCTCCGACGAGGTAGAGTTCTTCCATCCCTCTCGTTTGTATTGTTGGTTTTCTTGCTTCTCCCTTACATGTTTTGCGAAAATCCGTCGATTAGGTGATTTTGCGAAATTAGGGAAATTCGGGTTGTCAATCGTTGTTTACATCAATTGGTATTTTATACGAATGGTCTAGGGTCTCTACGCGTCCCCTAGGAGATAAATCGTTCGGTTCCGAGTTAATTCATGAAAAGCCCCAATTTGATGAAAATGCGTCGTCGTCGATTTAATAAATTTAGTTGGGGGAAAATACTTGTTTTGGACACTCCTCGGGAGGTTTGTGGGTTAAAACGTAGTTGTGACACGTTTTTTAAAGGAATCGAACTAAATGGAATGATTTGTGAACGATTGACATGTTTTGGTAAAATAAATGGAAATTTCTTGGAAATGAACGTTTTTGTGAATAAACGGAATGTGTTGAAAGAAATGAAATGAACGTCACATTTGGAATACTACGTTGACTAGGAGGTTGTTGCCCTAGATCACACGGGATGTTTGAACGAAATGATAAAATGTGACACGTGACTCTTTACGAGAAAACTGTTTACTCTATATGAGGATTGGATACTAATGAGTGGCTATGATTCGGGTTGCTTACCTTGGGTCACTATTCAGAGTGATACACGACATTGCGCAATGGGGGATTTGACTGGACCCTCCCGGCAAGCCGGGGAAAAACAGGAATGATACGACATGGAGTTGACGAGCTCCTATGCGGAACTAGCCGATACTCTATAATTGTTGATTGATATTGGCCTTGCTGCAACTAGAAGGCATGAAAATGGAATACATGTGAACTTGGAATATAATGGGAATTGGAATACATTTATATACGGAAAACGAGTCTTTTACTTAGTGTGAGTCGACACTTGACACGATTCCCTTTGGCCTTGTCTAGGCAATGGTTTGGTAGATGTTGGACGTGTAGTACTTCTCTTTTGAGTCTTGGTCAGACACGGTGCTTTACTACTTTTCTTTACGATAAGTCAAATGTGGAATTTGAAAGAAAAGGAAATGTTTTACTTTTAATGAGATCCATTGCATTGTATCATTTGCATTCCTTGCACTGTCACTCACTTGCACCCCAATAGTATAGACGTTTAGAGATGAATTATCTCTACCAGGCGGTCGTGCCTGACCCTCTACTTTTGTAGGACCCACCCCTTTGAGTTGGAGCCGCTTAATCCTTCGCAGGACGTGAGGCTGGACCGGACTGTAGTGATAGGTCGCCTTTCTTTCAGTGTTGTACTTCTTTTCTTTTCTGTTGGCCACCTTGTACAGGATTAATTTATAAAATCTTATTTTGGCCTTTTTTTTGTTGGGGCATTGTTGTACAGGGTTGTGATATAAAACCTTATTCGCCTCTTTTATTTGTATCAGAGTAGCGCAAGCATGTGCTGTAATATTTATTGTGGTGAGTGGTGTCTGTGTGTGTGTTAGATAGTACCTTACTCCTTTTGTAGTATACTCTTTACCTATTTAACACTTCTCAAAAAAAAAATATCTCAAAATTTGGGAGTGTTACATCCGCCCACACACATCCTCATTACACATGTATTTGAGATATTGCATTTAAATAACAATGTATTTAACATACTCACAGTGGATTTACAATCGTTAGCGCAATCTGACAGCTCCACAACACCCTCTAGTGGGCTAAATCCCAACTAGTCTTTCACCTGTTCAAGCCAAAACTCGTCAATATTTGATATAATAAAGATTAAAAAATAAATGGAAATGCGTAATTAAATAACTGAAATGCATAAAATATTCCATTTTAATCCATACACACCTCTTGGTATTATTTACATTTAATAACATTGATTTCTAGCATTGGTTGTTGAATTTGAACCCTATAACACAACTTAAGAATTCTGACTGAGGGTACCGTAACCGGTTACCCCTCCTGAATGCCCAAAGGCAACTATGCACTACCGATTACGCCATAAATAGGCGCTACCAGTTACCCATGACTAAAAGCAGCTCTGCACACACTATTACTGAACGTTGGGCTACCGGTTATGCCAAAATGAGCGCTACTGGTTGCGCCTTCTACATATCGAAATCCCAAAAATGAATAGATCACTGTTCACCTTCGTCCTAACCTTAATAATTCACAACAGAGGTTCGAAATCACCAAATCAACATAAACAACCACTGAAGATTGCTAGAGTTTTACATCTCTAAAGCTTTAAAACATAAATCATGCATTTAATCGAATTACAAACCCACTTCACCGATCAATTTAACACATAAATCTGGTGAGGAACCCTAATTCACAACACGAATCCGGGAAGAACTCATCTCTAATCTCGAATTAAGATTAAAACACAAAGTTAATTTTATGTTCTTACCGATTTATTCACGTTCTAAGCCTTAATTTGTCTTCAATTTCTCCAAAAAAAAAATGAAACCCATCGATCAATTTCTCTTTCTTTCTTCCTCTCTCTTTCTCTTGGTTCTTCCTTCTCTGTTTTCTCTTACTTTCTATTGAGTATCAGAATAATGGCAAAATATGAATCGGCTGTGTCGACATCCAAAAAAATCAATTAAACATATAAGCCAAACTCCACCGCTAGAGCTAACGATAACCCAGTCTGACAAATCCTCTAATGTGCTACCGGTTGTGCCATTTTTTTGGGCTACCGGTTGCGTCCACAGCACATGCACAGGTAAGAAACGTTTCCTCTGAAAATTTCTAAGTTATTGACTTTTTCTCCAACTGATTATTTTCTCATTAAATTTTTACTAATCCAACAACTCACACTTAAACATATTCACTCCAAAAACTACTCTAATCATGCAATTATAAATTAAAATTTCATTAAAGATAAATTACACATGAGTTTTCTAAGTCGGGTCTTACAATTCTCCCCCACTTAGAAAATTTCGTCCCCGAAACTTAAAATACCTAGACCCGCGGAACCTCCCAGCTACTAGATCCCACTCTGCCATATTGCCCTTTTCACGACCACATTTCTCTACCAATCCCGCTGTTTCTGAACTGTTTCTGCTTTTCTGGATCCAATCATCTATGCTCAAACTGACCTCAGAATCAAATCTTGATTCTTCACATCGAATAATAATTTTAAACTGATTTCCAGATTTCATTCCCAATCATCGATAGTCGATCCACAAATAATTACTGTATTACCCCAAATCTTTCCCAGATTTTCCAACATATTGTTACTGCTCACTGTATCAACACTGAATCTCAAAATCAAACTTCTACAAATATCTTATCAATAAATAAATATTCAACAATCCCGCGTATAATACCATATTGGAAATATATTGCATCTGCAACTTCAAACTGATATATTAATCTGCTAGAGAATAAATAAACTCTGACTTAATCCATCCCGCACTATTCAGAATTCCTTCGATAAGATAATAGAAATCCCAGATTCTGACAACCACTGATATACCACTTCTGAAATTCAAATAACAACCCCAAAATACCTACTCACTGCTGCAACCATCCCACTGAATCATAACCCAGAATATTCAAAATTTCCATATTCGATATAGAATGCCCGAACACCAGAACGCAGTAAATATGAGTATCTACTTCCCAACTCTGAATTCCCAAATCATCTTAACCAGAATAAGAAATCCCTCGGACCGTTGCTCTTGTCAAATAAGATCAATATAATAATATGGTACAGATTTGTGTCAAATAAAGAATTCCAAAATCCCATAGCAATAATAGAATATCTAACTTCCATAAATAAGAAATCTTCTTCAGAAATATTGGAAATCTTTCTACTCGAACTCAGAATATCAAGATAGACTATTCAATAGTCTTCCCAGAATATCATAGAATAAGATATCCATATCCCAATATAAGATATAATCTCTTCTAATCATCTCAGATCAGAATATCCCAGCTTAAACAAATAACCCAACACAGAATAGACATCCTCATTCCTTGTCAACACCATATTTTCAGAATAGAGATAACACCAGCACAAACAAACTTCCCGATCTCTGATAATATAGAGAAATATCCCAGCTCTTTCCAGATATCTGATATTGTAGAAAAATAATCCAAAATTCCCACAGAATTGATAACCCCAGATTCTCAGAATACCAACCCAAAATTGTTAGAACTCTCATATTCAACTAAAGCAGAAGTAGATTCTCAATAAGTTCTCAGAACCTTCTAATATTGTCAGAATATAAATAGATGCAAATTCTGCTCCAGAATCCCCAAAACTCATTCCCGCAACCATTTGCTCCCATACTCTCACTTCTTGAATCATAGAAGAAATAGACGAATAAATAATAAAAAATTTCTGAATATATCTTCAAGATAATTCATCCAATCCCAGAAAACCCAGATATCAGAATTATAACCATTTTCTCACATTCCACATCCAATTTCTTAGAATCTTTATTAATCTCAATAACAACTACCGTAGAATTCAGTTCACATCTTTAATCAATCCAATCTCACTCTTCTAGAATTTCCCAAAGAACTGTTCATCTTTCACAATTTGCAAACTGATATACAGATGATACCAATTGATTCACAAACTGTGATAAAGAAGACAATAAAATCAAGATAATTATTTTTAAACTAACACTAAATCAATATGTCATTATAAGAGTATGGTAGACAAGATAATATACTATATCAATAAGTTTTTCAATCCAAAACGAACTTCTTGAAGTAATGTCAATAAGAGATGTACAACATTTAGAGATTAAGACATTCAAGAAGATAATATGATTTTCAATCAACTCGCCCCATCAAAAAGAATTAATGCACATTTAAGAATCATGTAGGGGATTGATTTCCTATTTAACAACCTAGCATGCCATATTTATAAATATA
>NMUG010013378.1:0-10125 GCA_002855965.1 Monotropa hypopitys
GCCTTTTTTTAGGTGTTCGTGCTAGAGTCCACAGTTCAATCCAGTCCAGCTGCAGTCGAGTTTGTCAGAGTTGTGTAGCAGTGTTGAGTCTTTTATTTATTTCCTTATTTGAGAGATTGTTTAGCTCTCATCTTTGAGTCTGCTTCCAGTTGTTTCAGTTTTATCGAGTTGTAGTAGCTGATGAGGCACTGTGATGAGTTGAGTTGTATCGGACATGTTGTCCAGAGTTGTTTTATTTATTTATTGGAATCTGTATCATCTGAGATTTATAATCAGATCAGAGTTTTTATTTTCAGTTGTCGTGTAGTAGTTTGTGTTTAGTAGATGATTTGCCACGTGTCATCTCTTAATAGCTGGCTTTAAAGTTATCAGGGATGGGTGTGACAAGTTGTGGTATCAGAGTATAGGTTTGAGGTTCTGTAGACTAAGTGGAGTCGAGTCAGCTGGACTGTGGACTACAGGGTGTCTTGAGTTGGAGTTAGAGTATTTGGTCGTATCATATTTCTAAAGTATTCTATTTTGGTGGTCAGAATCATTATGGCAGATGATGCGCATAGAGTTGATGATCGGGAATTGTTTCATTCAGTAGGGCAAAGGCAGAATGAACCAGTAGGAGAAGAGCGAGTTAATGTAGATCCAATGCGTCAGCTTCAAGAAGCTATGATTAGGATAGCGGAGAACCATGCTCAATATTTTGCGAGACCAGTCCCAGAGCAAAGGCCGTTAGTGGATGTTCATACATCTTTATTTAAAAGTTTTAAGGCAATGGATCCACCAGTTTTTACAGGGAGTGAGGGAGAGGAAGATGCCGAGAACTGGATTTAGAAAATTAAGCAGATCTTTAATATCATGAGAGTGGGTGATGATGATAAGTTAAATTTGGCAGTATTCATGTTATCTAAGGAAGCATATCATTGGTGGCAGTCGTCCGAGAGAGTGTTATTAGCAGCAGGAGTAGATGTGAGGATTTCCTGGAGATATTTTGAGGAGGCTTTTAACGAGAAGTACTTTTCTCAGTACTATCAGGGGGAGAAGAGGAAGGAGTTTATGTTTCTAAAGCAAGGAAATATGTCAGTAGAGGAATATATTGCTAAGTTCATAGCTCTGTCTTGATTTGCACCATTCATGGTTGACACTGAACAGAATATGTGCGAAAAATTTCAGTTAGGGTTGAATCCTAGAATCCAGTTGAGAGTTGCGATTCTAGAAGAGCAGAATTTTAGGAAGCTCATTGCGAAGTGCAAGATTGTAGAGAAAAAGATTGAGAAGATAGATGATAGGAGGGAGCAGTCTAAGAGAGCTCGATCTAGCAATTATCCGAATCAGAATAGAATTGGGAATCAGAATATGCAGTTTAGTGGAGGGCAAAGTGTTGGTAGTCAAAGGAGAAAAGAAGTTAGTCATTCGGGAAAGCAGAATTCAAAATCACAAATGTGAGAAGTGAAGTGTTTTAGATGCAATCATGTAGGGCATTATCCTAGAGAATGTTCCGAGCAACCAGTGACTTGCTATAATTGTGGTCAGCAGGGTCATATGAGGTGGGAGTGTCATCAGGCTTTGATAGAAGTATCATCAGTTGGAAATGTTTCAGGTAGGAGTCAGGGAGCAGCAAGCAGTTCCAGAGGTAGAAGAAAGAAATAATCATGGGGTGTAACAAAGCAAAGTTGAGTTTTGTCCTTGTTGATTAAGATGTTCTAGCAGCTCAGGATATGAATCTAGTTGTGTTTAAATTTCAGAACAAAATTTCTGTAAGAGGGGAAGAATTGTAATACATGTGTTATGGTTTAAGGATATTAATAATAAATAAAAGGAGGTTTATAATAATTTGTGGGTTTAAGAAGTGAATTTTTGGGAAAATGTTAAAACTAGGTATTTTAATATATATTTCAGAGGGTTAATTATGGCAAAATCTTATATGGATTATTTGGGCTTTTGTTAGGTTTTGAGGAGCCGATGTGCCATTTTGGAAGAATCGTCAAAAAGTGAATATTTTTATAGATATGTATAATTTTGATAAGCTATATACTATTTATAGTACAAGTGATTGTTTTAAAATGTGTTGAGAAGTATATGAAAACCCTATGGATCACATGTGTTCTAAAAGGAAATGGTTGTGGGAAATATCCTAAAGAATAGTGTTTTGAAGGAAATGATGTTTTGAAAAATGAAAATAGTTTTGATGAAAATATTTAAGTGTTGAAAGAAGTTGAAATGGGGTGTTTTATGAAGTAACGAGACTTTAAGGGAAATGATTTTCAAAGCAACGTTTTGAAATGAAATGTGTTGTTCTTGGATATTAAGATGATAATTAAGGATTTTGGGTGAAAATAACCAAAGAAGTGGATTGAGAATATAAAGATGTTTTGATAAGAGAATATACAAATGGTGATATATATGATTGATAGAAAGCATTTTAAGAAATGGTTTTTGAAAGAAGGAAATTTGTTGGAAAGGAAAAGAGGTTTGAAAGAGAAGAAAGAATGTTCTTAAAACATTGATGTGCTATCATAGCCTTGTAGCCTAGCCCCAAGGCTAATGTAGAGGTGTGCCTAGTCCCAACGCAAATGTAGGGATATTGTGCCTAGCTCCAAGGCAAATGTAGCAGTGATTGTTATTCCCTACCACTGGGACGATATTACGAGCGGCCCTTGGACCATATCCCCTGTACCTATCGGGAATGATATACGAGGTTACAGATCTGTCATAACACTGGTCAGCGAAATTAAATGACCCTTGGCTATTATAGTTATTGAGATGGGATGTGGATTGTGATGAGAAATATCTCAGATGTGTTGATTGATGTGAATCACTGGAAATAAGTTTATGAATAAACATGAAAGATAATGGGAATTGGTAATTCAGTATGGAAATGGGATTTTGGTGTGCGTTGGAAATAAAGAGTTTTGGAAATGAAATATTGAAAGGGAAATATAAAATATCTTAAGTATTGAGTTTTACTTCTAAAAATAAATGTTTTCTTGAGTAAAGGATGAGTTTTGAGAAGATAAGATACATGTTTGGAAATAATGATCCTTAACCATTTTTTCTTATCTTTATTATGCAATTCTATGCATATTCACCAGTCGTCATCATTGATGCACGCTTGTGCCTTTCTTTTTAGGTGTTCGTGCTAGAGTCCACAGTTCAGTCCAGTTCAGCTGCAGTTGAGTTTGTCAGAGTTGTGTAGCAGTGTTGAGTCTTTTATTTATTTCCTTATTTTAGAGATTGTTTAGCTCTCAGCTTTGAGTCTGCTTCCAGTTGTTTCAGTTTTATCGAGTTGTAGTAGCTGATGAGGCACTGTGATGAGTTGAGTTGTATCGGATATGTTTTCCAGAGTTGTTTTTATTTATTTATTAGAGTTTGTATCATCTGAGATTTATAATCAGATCAAAGTTTTTATTTTCAGTTGTCGTGTAGTAGTTTGTGTTTAGTAGATACTTTGCCACGTGTCATCTCTTAATAGCTGGCTTTACAGTTATCAGGGATGGGGCGTGACATCTACCATTTAGAGAGGCTCTCCAACACATTGGTTGTTGACAAGAAGAACGGAACCTGGAGGGTCTGTGTTGATTTCGCAAGCCTCAAAAAGGCTTGCCCCAAAGATAGCTTTCTCATGACCAAGATTGATCAATTGGTGGATTCTACTGCGGGATACAAGCGGATGGGCTTCTTGAATGCCTACAAGAGCTACCATCAGATCGCTATGTATGAGCTCGATTAGGAGAAAACGTCTTTTATCACACAGTTGGGGTTGTACTGTTACAAAGTCATGCCTTTCTTCCTATACAATGCTGAGGGAACATATCAGAGACTAGCAACACTCATGTTCAAGGATTTGTTGGGAAAAAGTATGGTGGTCTACATCGATGACATGGTGGTCAAGTTAAAAGAGATGGACTCTCATCTAATTGATCTTTGTCGCACTTTCCAGATACACTGGGAGTTCAAGCTCAGGCTGAACGCATCCAAATGTGCTTTCGGGGTAAGTTCTGTCAAATTCTTTGGGCATCTGGTAACTCAGAGGGGTATAGAGGCCAATCCCGATCAGATCGTTGCGTTGTAGAATCTCCAAAGTCTGGGAAGGACTAAGGAGGTGCAGCAGTTGACCGGGATGGTTGCTGCGCTCAACCGTTTTATCACCCGTTCATCAGACAAGTGCAGACATTTCTTCTAGTTGCTAAGAAAGAGAATAGACTATACTTGGGGGCAGACTGTGAGAAAGCCTTTCAGGACATGAAGAAGTATCTCACTGCACCACTGTTAATTGCTATACCAGAACCAGGAGATGTTGTGATCGCCTATTTAGCAGTTTCAGAGCATGCGGTCAGTGCCGTATTCATCAAGCCAAAAACCATAGGTCTCAGTCTTACTTACGAGGAAGGAAGAAAGACGTTCTTATTTATTTATTTTATTTTACATAATTTTGAATAAAATCAGAAACCAGTTTACTACGCTAGCAAAACATTGCTGGATGTTGAGACCAGGTATATCTCCCTTTGGAAAAGCTGATCTTAGTATTGGTGATGACTTCAAGGAAGCTTCAGTACTATTTTTTGGCTCACACTATTGAAGTACCAACCGTCCATCCCCTTGGGTCTGTTCTGAGAAAGACAGATCTATCGGAAAGGATAGAGGCTTGGTCTGTTGATCTTGGAGAGTATGATATCAAGTATGTTCCCCGCATAGCAGTGAAGGGCCAGGTCCTTGAGGATTTCGTGGAAGAATTTCCACACGAACTTGTACGGACACCCGAACAACAATCAGAAGATGAACAGACCACTCACGTTCATCCCGCGTTGCCAGATGTTGATAAGCCGCACACAACAGAGTAGTGGGGGCTCTCTATGGACGGATCAGCATGCAATAAGGGATCAGGAATGGGTATCATTCTGTTCTCACCAGAAGAGTTGGCTTTAGAATAGTCAATTCGCCTAAATTTCAAAGCCTCCAACAACGGAGTTGTAAGACCCGACTTAGAAAAAATATGTCATTTATTTTAAATAAATGCTTGCTAATCATTTTATTATGAAAAGTGTAAAAGTGGTAGAAATAAAATTTGTTAGTATGTTAAAAATAATCCATTAGTGAATTTTTGGATTTGTTAAGGAGTTGATCAAGAAATAGTTAGTTGGATGTAGGTGCTGGGAGTTAGAATATTTTTTAGTTTGAAAGGAAAAAACAAGTCTCTGGAGTTTGGCCCAGACTTGTGCATTTGTTGGGAGGGGAACCGGTTGTCCAGTGGCAGGGAACCGATTGCACATGACGGTTAGATGAGGGTAATTCAATCAATTCGTTAATCGGCGGGTTTTGGCCTTTTATGTTTAATTGTTTTAGAAAATCGTATACACAGCAGCCGATTCATATTTTTGCCTTATTCTCATATTTAGTAGAGAGAGAGGGTTCCACCGAGAGGGAGAGAAATGAAGAGGAAGAAGAGGGTTTCATGTTCTTGAAGGTTTTGGAGGAAATCAAGGCTATAGGACTGAAATTAATCGGTAAGAACACTAGATTTTATCGCGTTTTGATCTTGATTTGAAAGATACGTGAGTTCTTCCCGGATTTGGTTGCATAATCAGGGTTCCTCACAATTTTTGGGTTTTCATTTGGTTTTGGTATGATTTTAAAGTGGATTTGTGTATTTGATGGAGTTTTGGGTTCAATCAAATGCATATTTTGTGTTTTCTTATGCTTTAGATGGAAGTTGCTATATTCAGTAGTTGTTTCCTTCGTTTATGGCTGTGTAAAAGCCATTGTGTTGGTTTTGGGGCATAAAATCGATGTTGAGACAATATTCTGTAATTTTCGTATAGCAGAATGTGTAACCGGTTTCACAGATGGAGGGTAACCGGTTGCGCGAGGGTTACATCAGGAAACTGGTTTCGTAAAAAATGGGTAACCAGTTGTATGTTTTGTAGCATAACCGATAGCGTATATGTGGGTAACCGGTTACCATAACAGAACATATTTTAGGCAATTTTAATGAAACTTTAAAATTAAGGTTTAAATATGTTAAAAATAATTGTTATGTGAAAAAATGGCGAAATGAATTATGTGCTCATAAATGCAATGTATTCATTCTTTATTGCATTTTATTATTGTTCAAGCATTGTTTGAATCGTATATTAATGATTTTAGCTTATACAGATGACGAGGCAAGTGGAATCGATCCCCAAAAGAAGCAGGGTAATCGATAGGAGATCATACCGATCAATGTGAGTATGTTAGTATACATTGTATTTTAATTCAATGTTGTAGATTATTCATGTAAATGTGGATGTGTGTTGGGAGATGCGCCAAGAGTATCAACTACGATTGCTCTCAGATATCATATTCATAATGTTTCTATCTGTATATGTAGTGTGGAATATTTGCTGTGATGTACAATTGATTTATTTTACAATGTATCTCACATATTTCTGTGTTGGCCATTATTTGGATGACACAGGTGCTTGACGAGTTGATTGTTTTGTTCACTATTGGTTCTGGAGTACGTTGATACGGTGTTGCCTTAAATAGACGTGTAGAGAAAAAAGCTGGGTTGAGAGCTTCTCTCTCTAAAAGTAGAGAGAGAATGCACTCCCCATCGCCTGATTTTTGTACCCATCCCAGCTTCGGCTGTTGGATGTTTAGATCCGGTCTCTATGTAGCAGCTATCTAGGCTAGATCTGGTCTATATTTTTTTGTTGCAGTTTCTTGTGTCAGATCTAGATTCGGTTTTAAGCAAGCGAGGCTGTCGTAAGGACGAGGTTGAGATGGAAGAAGATGGCGGGGCAGTGAGGCGTGCAGCAAAGTTTCGTCGAGGTGGGTTCCGGTTGGAGCAAGCCAGCGGGGATGTGTGATTGAGGCTTCGAGGGTAGAGAAGGAGTGGCAGCTTTGGCGGCATGGCAGGTTGGTTGCCAATCTCGCCGTGGATGGTGAGTCGGCGGGGGTGGAGGATGTGGTTTTATGCGGTGGCGAGGGAGGGATAGAGGAGGGTGAGGGCGAGGGGGATCTGTAGCTTCTCAGCCAGATCTGTAAGTCTGGTATGGCAGTGGGCGGGTGAGGATGCGGTGGATGGTGCGGCGTGGGAGAGGAGGTAGAAGATGGCGTGGCGGAGCTAAGGCGGTGGCAGTGTTTTCGCGCTGAGGGTCGAGGCGGCGTGGCGGCGGCAGGGCTTTGACGGTTGGGGGGTCCTTTGCAAAGGCAGCGAAGGGGCGGTGCTGGGGGGACTGTCTGGTGCAGATGCGCAGAGGTGTGGCTTGGTGCATGGGGGCAGCGGCGTGGTGGACTGCGGGGGAAAGTGATGTAGAGGCGGCTAGGGTTTCCTAGTGGTTGTACAATCGAGAAGCAGTTAGGGTTTCCTAGTTTGTACAGACAAAGGCAGTTGTTTATTTTTTATCTTAGATTTTTAGTTGTAGTTTTGGCGGGCTGGTTATGTTTATTGACTTTACTGTAGGTGTTTGCAAAGATTAGGTTGCTGTGCTGGTATTATGCTTGTTTTTTCGGCTGTAATTTTGGTTCTATATTAATAATATTTAACTTTTCAAAAAAAAAATAGACGTGTAGAGGATGGATGTTGTACACTTTTAGGTTGTACTTAGATCGGACCTTTTGGTAGTTGTTTTTTCTTTTACTTAGAAAAGCATGTTGTAATAAGATATTTAGTTGTTTTATTTCCGCTGCAGTAATTTTTGTTGTAATATATAACTGTTTAGTTGGTTGCATTTCCTTTTCATATAATGGAAATCTCTAGTTGATGAGCATGGTTTAGAATGAATAATTAAATTTGTTAATCACCTTGAGATTAGTTAAATTAGAAAACATGCTTGTTATGATGCACACCCGCTTGATTACAGACTCATTAGAGTAGTGTATCGGGGCGGGGCGTGACAGGTTAGTATCATAACTGGAGTTTATCTAGTCTCTGTGACGAGAGTTGAGTTAGAAGAACCATGTAGTGGACTAGTGTGTGGTGTATAGATCGAGTTAGGGAATACGAGATATTAACTGCCCTAACTGTTTTGTAACTTATATTGCTTGGTTATATGCTTTGTGAACAAAGCAGGGAATAGGAATGGAAAATCAAGGGGAGAATCAGGTGGGAGACACTACTCTGAGAGTTACTGAGGCTGGGGGTACTTCACGTCTAGCAGAGGGTACTGAGATGGAACAGTTGATAGCAGCCATGGCAAGGGACAGGGAGCTGCATTCATCATATTTTCAGTGGCAACGAGAGCAGAGTTCTGGTGCTGGGGCAGCTACATCGATGTTGGAGAGGTTTAAGAAGCTGTATCTAGATGAGTTTGAAGGGACGAAAGATCCGGCAGCTGCAGAGGAATAGCTGAAAGGGGCAACTAGAGTTCTTGAAGCCATGGAAGTAAGTGATGCATAGAGGGTGATATTGATGGTATTCAATTTAAAAGAAAGTGCTTGGAACTGATGGGAGGCTATAAAGAGACAGTTAGCTGTACCGGGAGTGACACCAATGGTGATTCAGGAGATTACATGGGATCGGTTTGTCAAGGCATATGAAGACCAGTATTGTCCTTTGAGCTACAGGTATGCCCAGGAAGCTGCTTTTATGAAACTGGAATAGGGAAAAATGTCAGTGGTTGATTATGAGGCATAATTTGCAGAGTTATCGTGTTTTGCACCTGACATGGTAGATATTGAAGAGAAGAAATGCAAAAAATTTAGAGAGGGCTTGAATATGGAGATAAAGAACATATTGACTCCTTTTCGGGAGAGGGACTATCCAGACTTGGTCGATATGACTCGATAGATTGGTAAGAATTATGAAGAATATAAGGAAAGTCGAGAAAAGAGGAAGATGGGTTATTTTGAGAATAGTCCCAGTGGGAAATTTTTGTGGAGGACAGAGACCAACACAGCAGCAACAATCTCAATCGAGTAAGAGTGGCAGATGGAGAGGAAGTAGGCCAATGCAGAGTCAAAGTAGTGCCAGCCAGACTGAGACCAAGGGATTTACAGAGATGAGACATTGTTTCAAATGTGGTGATGTTGGGCATATTGCAAAAGACTGTTCGGTAAAGGTGCCAAGTTTTCGATGCTACAACTATAATGAGGAGGGCATATGGCAAATCAGTGTACGAAACTGAGGGTTGTACCCGCGTCGTCTTCAGCTAGTGTCACTAGAGGGAAAGGGAAGAGTACAATGATTCCTACAGTGCCAGCAAGAGTGTTTGCGGTTACACGGCAAGGGGCTGAGGCGTCTCCAAATGTCGTTACAGGTACTCTTAGAATCTTTGATCAAGATGTAGTAGTATTGATAGACCCTGGTTCGATTCTTTTGTTGCATATATATTTACTGCTTGGTTGAAGATGTCTTGTGAATCATTGGGTTGTGCACTAGCTGTTTCTACACCTATAGAAGATGTTGTTATAGTGAAGAAATTTTATCCACGGTGCAAACTAAAATTTGGGGAACATACATTAGAAGTTGACTTGGTGCCACTTGATATGATAGACTTCGATATTATATTGGTATGGATTTCTTAGCACGTTGTCATGCTCTTGTGGACTGTTTTTCTAAAGAAGTAGTGTTAAGAATTTCTGATGATTCTGAAATAAGATTCTGTGGTGATAGGAAGAAACAGACGAGTAAAATAATTTCTGCCAAGGGTTTTCTTGCTTTTATCATAGATACTCAGAAGAAGAAAGAAGTGAAGTTAGAAGATCTACCAGTGGTTAGTGAGTTTCCGGATGTATTTCCTGATGAATTACCAGGGATAGTTCTTGACAGAGAAGTTGAGTTTATTATAGAATTATTGCTTGGGGTTAATCCGATTTCGATAGCACCTTATCGTATGGCACCTGCAGAACTGTTAGAGCTGAAAATTAAATTGAAAGATTTACTGGATAAGGGGTTTATTCGGCCTAGTATGTATCCTTGGGGTACGCCAATGTTATTTGTGAAGAAGAAAGATGGTTTTATGCGTATGCTTATCGATTATCGACAGTTGAACAAGGTGACAGTGCGTAATAAATATTCACTTCCCAGAATCGATGATTTGTTTGATCAGTTGAGCGGAGCATCTATCTATTCTAAAATTGATTTGAGGTCTGGGTATTATCAGGTGAAGGTGAGAGATAGTGGTGTGTCAAAGACTGTGTTCAGAACTCGTT
>NMUG010013379.1:0-10124 GCA_002855965.1 Monotropa hypopitys
AAATACAATTACAACTATCTATGTCTTCTTCTTAAAACATAACTATTCCTCCTTTCTATTTTATTCTTTTAACCCTTCAATAATTTGTTAACAATCCCAATATCTAATACCTCAATTTGGGTTATACTCATGAGTTCGAATAAAAGATATGACATGACAATATCATAAGTAAATCTTTTACAAATATCTTTATCACATTAAAATATGATATGGAATCTATTAAACATACATGCTTCATTCATTTTATGCTTCCTCAAATGCTTATCCTTGCTTCTTCCCTATTTTACATGACCAAGTATTTGCTGCTTTTGGTGATACTGAGACTTCTTTTGTTGACATTGGATAGTTTTTCATTGGATAACCCCGTTTTCCACATTTGTAAAATGCTCATGTAGCCTTCAAACACACCACAAAATATTTACTCTAACAATAGGTACAGACTGGTATTGGTCTATAAGATCGATTAAAATTTCTTTTTTGGCTTGTATTTCCACTAACATATTATGTATGGACTTTCTTCTTTGACATATCTTCTTCCTCATTTATTAATAACCCCCTAGCTTCTCGTTTTTGTTCTCTTGAAATCTTATTCTTCTTGTCTAGATCAAAATTTGCCATCAATGCCTCATCTAAAACCTCCGAATAAGTTGAAAATTTGTGAATTTTCACCGTAAACTTAATTTTAGGTTTTAACACTGCTTCGAATTTCCTAGACCTCAAATCTTCAATTGTAACCATATGTGGTGTAAAATAAGTCATTAACTTAAATTTCCTTTTATATTCTAACACAGTTGTCAAGACTTTCTCCAATGGTATAAACTATATACTCTTATTATTCTAAATTGACCTAGAAAAATATTTATCATAAAATACCTCTACAAATCTCTACCATTTCATTCTTGGTTCTACCTCTCTTTAAGATAACCACCATAAATATGCATCTCCTTCAAACATTTACGCAGCTAATGCAACCTTATGGGTTTCAAAACATGACAACACAGAAAATATTTTCTCCATGCTGAGAATCCATGCTTCAGCCTTATCCTGATTTATTCCTTCTGGAAATGTCTTTGGTTTCAATCTTTGGAAATTCTCGCATACTAAACTGATTTCCCCACGTTGATTATTCCTACAAATAATATCTATAACTCTTTCCTAAACTTGTTCTATTCTTCTTATGCGATCTATAAGTGGTTGTGGTTCTGGGTTTTGCAGTTGCCCGATATTTTCTTCGAAATGATCTCCCATAATCTAGATTTTCACAAAACAACACTCTAATAATCCACATTATATACTATTTATATATATAATACTTATCTTATCTTAAGATTTCCTATTGCTCTAAGATATTTGTTTTTAAAATATTTCACATCTCATTTTATTTTATTTATGAAAATATCATTTTATATTTTATCTTATCTAGGAGTATATGTTTCAGATATTCATTGAATTATCGGTGGCCAGTCGTACTTCAAATGTCATCCAAATACAAATCTCAAGGTTTCAAAAAAAACAAATTATCACATAAATTGAACACTTACATCCTTACTAGGGTCATTTTTGTATATAATAGCACATACACTTTGCAATTCGCTCGCAAACTTACACATCCCAAGGTTTATATGAACCAGGCTCTCATACCACTAAATCTGTCATAACATGTACCCTATCTTCAAAGGTCATCGAGACAGACATCAGACAATTTACATAATTACCTAAAGCATTTAATTTCTTATACTTAAATATAAACCTTAATTTGAGGATCATAGCACAACTGAAGATAATAAATATACATCATATTTCTGGAATTTAACCAAAGTCTCATAATATATTAAAGACAAAGACTAAATAAAAACATACTGAAAAATAGTCTCAGAGCAGTCTAGAACATACTAAAATCCTCCTTACATACCACACACTGAACTCCACTATCCCAAGTACTACAACGGCTACTGGTAATGAAAGTGCTTCTCGACACCTGAAAAATATTAATGTTCATAAGCTAAAACTCGTATTAATGACATAGCACAGAAATACATGTTTTATTCTATAGATGTGAAGAAGAGTATAAAATAATGTATTAATTTCCAAAACATAGTTGAATACATAAGTTGAATCATGAAAACATAGCTAAATCATAACATGAACAAAACACAAATATCATACTAATCATGGTAAAACTAAGCATATTTTGGTGCCATAACATAATTTGCATCAACTTGAAACATAGTCGGTAATCATGACGTAATCGTAACATGAAAATGCTAGTATGATTATTTGAATCTGGGTTTCTACAAAATCTCTTATTCTATTTTCAAGACTGATTCCAAATTATTTTTCTTCCTTTATTATCATACTAGGCCATCCTTGTTCTTGTTATTCATATTATTCTGTTCTGGGCATTCCCAGAGAATTTGTAGATGTTTGGGCTAGCACGAAACCCCCAGTAAGTCTCATTGGCATGAATTCCCCAATGAAGAACATATATACACAGGCCAACATGAGTCTCTCGACTAGACTACTACATATATATATATCGACATGAGTCCCTCGACAAGACTTAATTCATTTTGATGGCTCTTACTAGATTTGCAACTAATTTTCATAACCATGGAATTCTTTAAAACATTTAATATAAAAATCCCACGGAAGACATGAATATTTAAAAACATACCGAAATTTCATATATTTAAGTGTGATGTCACTCACTTTGGTCGTAGGATATATAGAATTGTCTTGGAAATTACATAGAGCCAACATGATTTATTTTGAAAGACTTAAAAGAACCGATATAAAATACTAATTACCAATTTAGTTTCAATATTATTTTCCCTTAATCTTACTTCCCAAACATTCTTTAGTTAAAGATCTTTAGGGTTCTACATGATTCTAGACTCGGTTTTGAGATTCGGGGGCCCAAAATTGTATCCCGGCAAGCTAAACCATCTTTGTCTTGATTTTGCTAACGGGGACCGGTCTCCTTAGGTATGGGGGACCAGTACCTTCCCCAAAATCAACCCTACTGACAAAAAGGGATCGGTTTCCTATAGTACAGGGGACCAGTACCTCCTGGGAAGAATCCTCAGACATTTTCTGTTTAAATTTCTTCACAGCCAAAAACACTAAGTTTCATGGATAATCATACTTTCTTTACAAGGTATGTCGGGAAACAGAGTTTTCTTCTACTTTTTCATGAGATCGTGATTTTCCCCTAAATTCTCCCTTAATTCTGCAACAACTTCCCTTTGAATTTTCCAGCAAAACTCTCTCTCTCTCTCTCTCAAACTTTGTGAAATTATGAAAAAAATGATAATTGACAGATTTTGTTTAGCTTTAAGCTAAACTCCAAAAACTTACACTATAATGTGTTTAACTCCATGTGCCCACATCCTTAATAGGTGGATTACACCCTAAGAAAATAATCTCATGCTCTCAACTCTAACAAATTCTACACCTTCAAAATTTTAATCCCCTACTCTTTTGGCCCTAGCATTTTTACTACATACATGAATTAAATTTTATTCTCTCCTTTCTATTTTCCTTTAATTTCTTTAATTAAATTTTATTATCGATAATCATAATTATGAGAATGATAAAATTCACAACGTTACAGATTGCCTTGTGTCGGTAAATATTGCTAGTCTTAATTAGAGAATAGACGTTGGAGGGCACTTACAAAGCTTCTCTCTTCATGGAGGTCAGCTCGGGTGACTTCCGACTTTGTGAAAGTCCACTTCGGACAGTCCAGACCTTGGCCCTCATCTTGATTAGGATTACCGAGCTGAGCTTATTATGTCATATTTTTTTTATTCCATATCATAAACGAGAAAATGCATGTACATATCTGATGACGCGATTTCTGGCTCCTTCTCTTCCTGTTTTCAAGCCTTGCAAAACAATCTTGACACCGGTGTGGTGTCTGCCCAAAAATTCTCTGATGCTTAAGTTAGCTTTTTGTTTTAGTGACAAAAAAAGACTCGAGATAAAATCAATGCTTAAGAGTGTTCTCGTACCTTTTACGATCGCCTTTTAAGAAGTTAAATATTCCCCCTATCTTTAAGAAAAAACTCCGCAAGCTTTGACAACATTTTCTTAACTCTTTGGCACGCTCTCATAATTATAGGCGAACATCACGCGATTCCGTTAGCTCTCGTAAGGTCCCTATTTGAAATAGAAAAGAGACGGGAAAGAATTCATTAAGGCCCAAAGGCAAACATTCTAGGGTCCGTTACAATCATCTAGGCTACTGAAGTCTTCTCACCAAGTCCTACTTTGAGTTGAGGTCTCAGTAGTAAGGTCAGTCCAATAAGAGCTTCAGGGCAGACCTGAGGTCTAATCTGTGCCACCCATCAACATCAAACAACTATTACATTACCATTCACTGTCAGCACTTCGACCCAATATATAGGGGAAAGACAACAAAAGATATCAAAACAAGAAAATGAGAGATCAGAAAGCATATACTGCCATACCAGGTGTGTGTTTTTGGCATTAGATCAGAAAGCTAGGCTTCCTCTACATATACATTTTCCTCCACAGCATCAGGTTCAATCAACCCATAAGGGGATTAAGCACTTGGCCAATGAAGAGCACCACACCAGTCATGTCTTCTCTAATGACAAACAAGAATGGATGGTCAGCCACAAAATCTATCTTCTCCAGCAAAAGCAAAGCCCTCAGCTTTACAACACCTGCAGAAGCAGCTGCCGCTTCTGTGCCTTCTTCATTGACTTCAATAAAGGACTTATGGAAAATGCTCGAAACATAAAGGTTCTGACCGATGCTGGAATCCACCATCTCAGTAAGCCCTTCGCCTCCGGAGAAAGGCAAGACCAACCCCAGTCCTTTTAGAACTTTAGAAGATTCAAACCCAAAAGAAATTTTAAATTTTGGGATCCTAAATTCGCCCAATTCTACTTCTTGGTACGGCAAGTGGCGGTCTAAGAACCCAGATTCAGAACTTACTTTCTCCATTAGAGCTTCAAGTCCGTCTTTTGCATTTGGAAGAAAGAAGTACATAGAGAATCGGCGTTTATCTTCACCTTGTTTATAAGGAAGTCCCAACACGTTGAAACCATTGAATGCACTAACAAGTTGTTTCTTCTTGTTTGTCATGAAGGGTACTTGAATTGAGCTACCATTCAGTAGGTGGAACTCCTGGTCTTTGGTTTTTGATGCATCGAATTTCTCAGTCCATGATCCTTTGAAATAGAGTGCATTCCCAAAGATGAGTCTGGTTGAAGCGTTGACTGAACCAGAAGGGAGAACCTCTTTGATAAGGCCATAGGTCTTCTTTTCAGCCCACTGATTCACTTCATTAGTCACCTCAACAGCCTTCACCATGATCAACAAGAAATTAAAAGATTAGCACATGTATGATCTGCAATCCACATCAATTACGACAAAACTAAAAATGTTATACGGCATAATAACTCTCAGTTTATGAAAACAGCCAATAGAAACCCAGCACGTAAACATCAATTTCTAGTGTGCCAGACGCAGAAACATATACCCACTTGTCACACCCGTCTTATTTTTAATATAAATCAAATTTTATTAATATATTAGGCAAAAAATATAAATATGAACAGAAAAGGAATTAAATTAGGAGTTTAATTAGTATTTAAGGGGTATCTATTATTCATATAATCAATTATTATTATTTTTTTGAAAAGCATACTTTATTAAAAAAGAACGGGAAAGAACACAGGAAAAAAACCAACAAAAATAGAAAAGACACAACACTCCACCCGGCCAGCACACAACACCCCAAAAAAAACTGCCCTAGAGAGACCAGTCAAACAGCCAACCAAAGAAACACCAAACACCACACCCGACAGCACTGCACAGCACCCTACTTGACCACTTCCTCTGCTATAGCCTCTCTGATGCTGGAGTCAAAAGAATCAGGGTGCTGAATACCCAGCAAGCATCCCAACTCCTTCATAGCCCCAACTTCCGCCTCGAGCCATAGATCATCAGGAACCGCTGCTTTCTTAGTAGCCACGGGCCTGAAAAGTTTAGACTTCGAAGATTCTCCGCATAAAATGGGCCTTTTATCACCCGCTTTTCTCACCTTACACCCCCTATGCGAGATCATCCTGGAAGAAAGCTTGTTGCCAAATAAGGCTCTCCCAGACCAAAGGCCGCCGCCTTTAGGAATAACGCACGGCCCTAAAAAACCTTTCCCCCTGCCATGAATAGACACATCACCCCCTCACCAAAAATGGGCTGCAACGGCAAGGGGCCCACCTCAACGGACCCACATTCCGCGCCCAACTGAGGGGCAGACTCAGCATCCAAAGGATGGAGAGAACAGGAAGAAGAGACATCATCCACCAAATCGGGAACAGCAACAGGGCACGCCAAAGGACCACCCTCAACCAACTCCGGAAGGCTCGCATCAGCACGAAATGACCTGGCCGACCCGCCGCCAGAACAGCCCCCTGAAGAGCAGACATCATTACTGTCATCCAAAATGAGGGCCCCAGGGCCACCATCAGGCAAAACATCCCCTCCTCCCAAGAACCGCATCCCTCCTCTCAAACAAGCTTCAGCACCAGGGCTAACCTTTTCCATCTTAATGAGGACTTCAAAAGAGACTCCATCAACGCAAACGTCAATACTACCATCGAACATAGGAGCTTCTGATTCTATCAGGAACCTGGCTTTAGACAAATCACAGGCATTGGATGTGCTAACATCAACATCAATAAGAACACCCCATAGCCCGGCAATAGCACTAAACGTGGGCCGATTCCAGACGGAGATAGGGAGATGCTCACAAGAAATCCAAATTAAACTTTCATTGTTAACAACCTCCCCATTCCAAGGACGAAGATCATCCAGCATCTCCAACCAATCACTTCCCACGAGGGCTTCATCACGATCAGCTATAGAACAGAATTCTAGAATAAACTTCATGTCTCCCCAATATTTAACCTGCTTCAAACCCCTCATCCCATTTTCCAGCGCCACCACAACCTCGGGCATCATGCCAACATTACGAACTTTTACAACAGCACAACAATCTAATCAACAAAACGAAGAACAAACACCAGAAACCTTACGTTTAATTACCGTAACACCTTCAGATCCTCCAGCACCGGTTGCAGGAATCGCTCCAGACACGGCTTGGGCATATGACTTGGAACGGCCATTGTTGAGATTGCCCCCACCCTGAAAAGCTTTGGGAGGAATATCCCCCACCTGCGACGACGAGATGACACCCCGATACTCATGAAACCGCCTCCCCGCGAGACTGCCCGCTTTTGCAAACTTTGCTTCTTTGACAACAAGGTTAAACTCACCCACCTTCACTCCATTCATGTTAATGGCAGCAAGATTCGCTGCCTCTCTGCCCCGAAATCGAACAAAACCAAACACGTTTTTAGACCCCCTGCTGAGACTGCCAGGAATGTACACATCTGCGAGTCTGCCGAAACGGCGAAATAGGTTCGCCAACCATCTGGGATCCGCATCCGACGGGAGATTGTCGACGAACAAAGACACAACCTCAGCTTCTCCGCTGGAGCTGCGGACGAGAGAAGAGGAGTCCTTGGCATGGCTTCCCAGCTTGAACTCAGGGATTCTCCCCAATCCCAACTTAGCGCCTACTCCTCTCGATGCACCCAAGGGAACGCCCTGCTGAAGCACCCCGGAGCGATTGCCGATGACGGCCAACTCGCCATCTTCCAGCTCGATCTGTGCTGACACTGCACCCAGACTAACAGAGGGTTGTTGGCCGATTGGGTAGAAACCAGGCGGGAAGGTGGATGACGAGACAGGGGAAGGGTGGGCTGCAGCAGGGAGAGCAAGGGACGAAGGAGAAGGGGTAGCGGCAGAAGAGAATATCGTACTAGGGAAAACGGCACTAGGGTTTGACGCCATGACTGAGCCAAGCATAACTGACCTCTCAATCTCAGTTGGCTCTTATTTACTCATGGGATAAAAGCATTGGATTTTCGTCTCTGCAATTACTGGAAGACGTGATTCTTAGACCATCTATAATCAATTATTAAAATGTATAATATAATGCTTAATGGAATAGAAGGGTAAAAATGTTTTTAGTAAAAGGGTAATTAGGTCATTGAGTTTAAAAATCTGATTAGGGTTGAGTAGTTACCCTAATCACAATTATACACTTCTAATTATTTTGCTTGAGAGCGAGTTAGAGAGAGGCAAGTGGAGGAGACTTGAGAAAAGGGAATTGCTTGAAGAATTGAAGAAAATCCTTGCATCATTTGGTTCATCAATCAAGTAAGTATGATTATACAACTTTGGTTGTTAATGTCTATGGCAATTAGTGAAGTTTGAGGAGATTAATCTACTAATCTCGTTTTTAGAAAAATTCCTAGATCTAGTTTTTAAAACATAGATTAAGAGTGAAATCAAATGTTTTTAATCCTTAGGTTGAGATATGTTAAGTAGTTGTGATGGGAGAACACTTGTGCATGCAAGGTTTTTCGAGTTTTTAAGTTTAGATGATGTTTTGGAGGATTTGGAGAAGAAAAATCGCAGGAAACTGCAGAAAAAATGGTTTTGTTCATCACCGGTATGAACACCGGTATACCGACTAAGCCAAATTTTGGCCAGTAACTTTGGCCTTCAGATTTTTAGGAAAATGCATTAACTGGCATGTCGGCTGGCATGCCGGTCGGTATACCGGTTCCATACCAGTTTCCATACCAGCCTTTGTAAAAATATTCCAGTAAGTTTCCTCAAGCTAAAAATGACCAACCGGTATACTGGCCGGTATACCGGGCGACATACCGGTGGTCTACTGGTTTCGTACCGGTCAGTTGAATGTATAGAAAATTGTTTAGGCTTTGATAAGGTATTGTCCGGGATTGATTTTGGGGCTTATTAGGGAGCTTTGAGAAGAATTGTGAGGACTTTTAAAGGTCGTAATGGATAATCATTACTGTTATCCAACTTTAAATATTAAGTTGAACTTTTAGAAGTATCGTTCTAAAATTAGTATCGTTGGAATAGGTGAGGAGCCGGGCACATCTGCGGCACAAAAAATAAACACTTGACGACTACACACATTCGGTGAGTGTGTAGTTACCTTTCAATATATGTTCCTTAACATATGTGACTGTGTTAAATGTGTTTCTTTTACGTACCTTGCTTGTTGGACATATGTGCAAGCATGCTTTACCTGAATTACTGGACTTTCAATTGGATATTGTATGAAGGCATGTTTACTTGGCTTATGTGATTTCTTTCACTTGCAATTACATGATAACGCATGTGCAACTTATGTTACGGTTTCAAGTGATTACCTGACCAAGCATGTCCTATTTCAATATGGTTTCTATGTATAACATAATGTTAGAAATGCTAGGAAAACAAGCATTGATGAACATGTGACTTAGAGTGTGAAAGTGTGACACAAAATAAGGTGTGGAAAACCATATGATAAATGGTGAACATTGGTTAAATGAAAATGATTTGTATCACCGGTAGACTTTTGATAAGTCTGGAATGCCCGTAAGGTGAATACGTACCACTGGTAGACTTTTTATAAGTCTGGAATGCCCGTAGGTGGATATGGACTTTATTGATTCGCCCTTAGCAAGTGACATCCATGCTTGATGGAATTGAGACCGTCGGAAAGAAAAATTGACATGCCAAGTAAATGGAAAAGAAAAATATACTTTAGGTACGAGATGGTGTGATACACTAGTGATCGGTATCTTTATGTGCTTCGTAGTTGTTTATTTTACTTGAGATTGGGGTGAGACACAACCCCTTTCAACTCTTGTTGTTTACATGTTAGTTTCATATGTTAAATTGCATATATTAATTGTTGTTATCTGACACTCCTGGATATTCTTTGTTGTCTTTCTGTGTTTGGCAATTTATATCCAAATCTGGATGCTTAGTGAGTTCACTCCAAGCCAGGTCGATGTGCTAGTTGGGTAGAGAGGTGGATGATTTCACTCCTTGTTGGAGCCTTTTTCCTTTTATGATGTTCAGTAGTTAGTAGTCAGTTAGAGACTTTTATCCTGTTAGTAGTGAGACTTTCTTGCAGTACTGGATTTTATGTTAGACCGGTGTGATGGTCTATAGTTACTCATTTTTTTGTTAGAGATTGTTTTGGAGATCTTTATTTATTC
>NMUG010013380.1:0-10124 GCA_002855965.1 Monotropa hypopitys
ATACTATTATATATAAAATATGTGTATATATATGTTATATATAACATATATATATATATATCATAATCGGTTTTACTCCAAAAAAATTCTAAAAAACGATTTTTTTGGACGTTTAGTTTTGTCCGGTTAAAAACCGAAACCGAACCGAAACCATTCGGTTCGGTTATGGTTCACCGCTCCTCCATCCGTTTAGTTTTTAGAAAAAACCGAAACCGAACCGAAACCACGCGGTTCGGTTTTGGTTTTCCTAAAAACCGGACCGAACGGACCGATTGCCATCCCTACTAAAAAGACCGATAAATCTCATAAAAATCAAATTTATGTTTCATGAGGTAGACCCATGTGAATCGAGAATAATCATCAACAAAAGAGACATAATAAACAGAACCACCTTTTGTGGCAACAAGAGATGGTCCCCATAAGTCAGTGTGAACAAGAGAAAAGGGAGAAGTGGATCTGGAATTACTTCTGTTGAATGGTAAAGCTGTCATTTTTGCAAGTTTACATCCTTGACATTCAGAAATATCAGTGGAAGACACTTTACCTAAAACACCAGACTGAGATAAGAAACGTAAGTGATCGGTTGACAAATGACCTAACCTAGCATGCCAAATAAAGAACGGGCTAGAAGAGTTGCCTAACTGGAATAAGTATAAAGCTGCTGGAGTAGAGAAAGTGTCAATATGTAGGCTCTCCACCACATAGAGATCACCAACCATGCGTCTTGTCCCAATCTGCTCCCCTGACTTCCGATCCTGCACACGACAAACAGAAGAAAAGAAAAGAACGTCAAACCCTGAGGCATCCAACTGACTAATAGATAGAAGATTAACAGATAGTTGAGGAACATAAAGAACATGTAGAAGTGACACAACTG
Source organism: Monotropa hypopitys (assembly GCA_002855965.1). Lineage (NCBI taxonomy): Eukaryota > Viridiplantae > Streptophyta > Magnoliopsida > Ericales > Ericaceae > Monotropa > Monotropa hypopitys. Next base: position 878 of record NMUG010013380.1, read on the forward strand.
AGGACTCTGTCATGGGAATAAATCCAATAGATACAAGAAATAAGGGAGAACCATTAGTTGTACGTATAGTCATAGGGGATAATGGTGGGACGCAGTTTTGCAGAAGAGACAGATGAGGCGTCATATGAAACGAATCACCGGAGCCTAGAATCCAAATAGTGGTAGTGATACATGACTGAGAACCAAGCAAACATGAGGATCCTGAGGTCATTGCTCTAGGATACACAGGCATGAGAGATAAACCAGCTCTAGTCAAAGAGCAGTCTTGTAAACAACAGTAATCTAACAACAGCAATAGTGATCAGCGAATTTGGTGAACCGTGACGGCAAACAAATCTGGTGTAGTGGCAGAGAATAGCAACGGCTAATATGACCAATGACCGCAAACAGAACAAGCGACGACAGTGGTGGATGAACAGATCTGGCAAATGATAGTGAATAGATTTGGCGCACTAACAGTGATCTGAGAGAGAGGGCGACCACGATATGAGTCAAAGGGCGACGACAATGACAGTCAACCAAGGCAGCAGCGACAACGACGATGCGACAGATCTGGATCTGATAGATATGAACAGCAACGAATCCACAACACAACAGATCTGGATTTAAGCAACTGGTGATCGGTGGCGGCGTCGGAAGAGGCAACACCAACAGAGGTAGTCGGCGGTGGCTACGGCGAGAACAGATTGAGAGAGGGCGGATCGAGAAAGACCAATCAGAGAGAGATGGTCGATGGCGACAATCGATTTGGGTGGTCGGCAACGGCGGTGGTCGACGGCGGTGGTCGACGGCGGTCACTGGTGGTGGCAGCAGATTTGGATTTGAATGGTCACTGGTGGTGGCAGCAGATCTGGATTTGAATGGCGACTGCGGTGACTGAGCAACAAACGATGGTGGTTGAGCTGTTCGTACGAGAGGTGGTGAGAAGGAACTGGGCAGCAAACGAATAAATGGTGGTGATTGAGACGCGTCTGGAGACAGTATTCGGCGGTGTCAGCAATGGCGGTGACCGGAGCAGATCTGGTGGCGGCGGTTAGATATGGTGACGGTGGAAGTGGAATGTTAGACGGCGCACAGATCTGGAAGATCGGAGACCACCGTGATGGATTGTCGGACAGCGGAGGCGACAGAGGTCGGAAAGTGCACTGGAGGGTTGCTGAGTTTCAGATCGAAGTCTGCCAGAGGTGGTTAACAGTCAGAGCTGTCCGACGAGTGTCAGACCAGGGTGAAGATGGATCGCTGGTGATCGGCGAGTGTAGATGAGGGTCGGTGAAGAGCGGTTGAGGCAGTCGGCGATGATGGTGGTTGTGGAAATTGTCGTTCCATATAGCTCGAGAGAGAGAGAGACAAAGAGAAGGCGATATAAGAGAGAGACGATGTGGTGCTGAGAGAGACAATGGCGGCTGGAAGGCGAGAGAGAGACGATGGCGGCTGGAAGGAGATGGTTAGACGATGGCGGCTGGAAGGAGATGGTCAGACGATGGCGGCTGGAGGGAGATGGTCAGATGGATGTTAGGGTTTCAAACAGAACAACGAAAAAAGGAAACATCTAGGAAACGGCTCTGATACCATGTAACTTTTTGTGGGAAAACTGAATTTGTATTGAATTAATCTCTCACACTTTACATCAATATATAGAGCTATACAAAACATGTAAAAGGAAATAAACTCATGTGGAAATATCTATACAAGGAAAAGACTCCTAATTAGAGAGATACACATAAATCGCTCAAATGGGAAATAAAATAATAAAGATACACCTATCTAATTACAATCTAATATTCTCATACGCGCCACCTTAATACCCAAGAAGTATCGTAATTTTCCAAAGTCCTTGGTATGAAACTAATGCTGCAGGAAGTTTTTCAACTCACCAATATCTTTCTGATCATCATCGATAATGATAATATAATCCACATAAATAATCAATACTACTTTCCCTCGGTTAGATGCGAGCAAGAATATAAAATGATAAGAATGGCATCGCATGCCAAATCTGAGAACAACCTCACTGAACTTGCCAAACCAAGATTTAGAGGACTATTTAAGTCCATATAAGGCCTTACGAGGACGACATACCTGGGAAATCTCCGCTAGAGGAACAAACTCATTAGGTAGCTTAATGTAAACCTCCTCTTAGAGATTGTCACGTAAAAAGGCATTCTTAACATTCAATTTAATCAAGGGCCAACCAAGAGTGGCACAAGAGAGACGAGAATCCTAACAGAGCCAATTGTGGCAACATGAGAAAAGGTCTCGGCATAATCAACATTATATGTCTAGGTATAACCTTTGGCGAGACGAGCTTTGTAGCGCTCAACAAACTCATTAGGGTGATACTTCACAATAGTCTCGAGCAACGCGCCCAGCTGGAGCCCAAGGGGTGAAATTTGGCATTTTTCGGGGAAGGATCAGATCAGATCAACTCCAAACGCGACCCGCCGGTCCGAAACGCGACTTCGATGAGTCAGATCTACGTCATCGGCAACTCCAAAAAAAATTCTATTCCACCAACTGATGACAAATTCCTCTGAGGAGCCAGAAAAAATGAGAAACACATAAGCCGTGAGTCAAAATTTCACGCATCAGTTAGTCTTTGTCTACCATTGTTGCGCAACGTACACAAAGAGGGGCAGCTGTTGATACCCAAATTTTGGCTCAGCCCCCGCAAGTTCAGAAATCAGCAAAACAGTCTTCACAAGTGCTCGTACGCACATTCGGAATGTTCGGACTTCTAGCGAACAGCACCGACGGCAGTCAAAAATTACGAAACAATGAACCCGCAACGGTAAAGTGTTAAGGAACATTTATCCGTCTCAGAATTCCATTCCGATGCACCAATCGAAACAAATTTCAAACGGACGGCACAGAAACTGCATCCGAACAGGCCGAACAGGCCGGCACAAGCAGAATCTTGCACGAATATCCAAAATTTTTCTTCTAAAGAAAATATCGAAGGCAAATGCATTTCAGAGAAGCCGGTATAAAAACTGAATCCATCCGATCCAAAACCGGAATTCAGTTCAAAATAAACTTCAATTCGTTCAGTCTTCCCTGCAGCGGTCAGTCGGTCTCGGAAATCAGCGAACGTATTTTGCACGGACCTCAGAGTCTGGCCGCACCGGTTGAGAAGAACCTCTGCACCTGTACAGGATGTCTTCGGGCAGAACATCAGAGGAGCTGTGCACCGGTTGTGCACAACGGTGCACCAGTGCACATGGCCTTCGGCGGGGGGTATTTTTGTCTTTTAAGGTTTTGGGGTATATATACCCTTGTATAGTACGATTTTAGGTATTAGACAACATTAGATAGCTTTAGGTTTAGTTTGAATTAGGTTTTGGAGGTGAGAGTTTCTCTCTCTACTCTACCCACCTTCTCCTTCTCTCTTCTTTTTCTCTTTTTATGGAGTTTGGGGAAGAATCTTCTTCTTTAACGTTGTAAGCCTTCTCACTCTCTCTTTATCTATGTACTTTTCTTTACGTGATATGTTTTATGAATTCCGTATTTCATTTCCTTATGCTTAGTTTTTCCTTGTTCCTTTTCATTTTCTTAGTGCTTGTAGTTGTAATGAAGGGGTAGCCTCATTGGTTTGGTCATGGGGTGACTAGCACCCCAAGCCTTGGGTTGTTGTTTGACTCCCTCCATGTTTGTGCGTGTAATGTAGTGGTGTGGATGTCCTAGTTCATGTCCTAAGGCCTAAGTCTAGCGGTGTTAATCATTTTGATGGAGTGTGTCATGTACATGTCATGCTTGATGTGATATCCCGCTAGGTGTTCAACAAAATGTCTCAGTGAGCTAGGTCCCCCAGAAAGGATTATGATCATGTCCTATGGTCTAAACTTAGTGGTGTTAACCATTTTGATGGAGAGTGACATGTACACGCCATGATTAATGTGATGTCCCGCTAAGTGTTCGACAAAATGTCTCATTGATCTAATTCCCCTAGAAATCACCCAATTGATATAGAATTATGGTCTTGAGGTTGCGTAGGAGTTGGGAGCGTGTAGTTCTCACCTTAGGTCTTAACTTAGGGTTGTTAACCTTCTTGATGGAGCGTGCCATGTACACGACATACTTTGAGCTATATCACTCTAGGTGTTCGATGAATTGTCCAAGAGAACCGAATTCTAGCTCCCGCATCATCTCTTGACCCTATAACGTATGCTTGATAGCTAAACCTTCCGGGTGAGGTCCTAGGCCGTGATCCCTCACTTGTGTTGTCATAGAGATTGGAGAAGTCTAGCATAACCTAGGTTAGGTGTTAGAACATCTGTGACCATTCCGCTTAGTTAACTTAGTTTCCTTCCTTGCCTTGTGGGTTTCAGAAATGATTAAGAGATTTTTGGAAGCATTGAGGAATTTTATGAAATTTTTGTGGAATATTTTGGAGCTTTAAGGATTTAATTGAGGCATTAGTGTTAAAATAAAATCTAATTGAAAGTTTTAATTAACTCTTAGGGGTCAAAGTGTTAGCAAAAGAAGGGAAAGGTAGAAAGTATGATTTGGGAAGAAAAATTAGGATTTGTGTAAGAGAGATGTCGTGTGTGTGTGCAAGGTGGCAGTGGTGATACAAACAATGTATGCATGAGTTTGTGCTGGCATGAATTGGCATTGCATGTAGTTTGCTGTCAAGAATCAATATGAGGTGTCAAAGATTGAAGGACATGTGTAGTGCAAACATGAATTCGTAGCAGCCATTAGCATAGGAATCATATTTTATACAATCATATAACTCATGCTCTGAGGCAAAACAAATCTTTAATCGTAAGAACAATTCGAAAGTGAGATTTAGAAAGAGAGCAATTGAGCATATTCAGAGTGTGAGAGAAGAGAAGTTGGGTTGTTGTTGAGTTGCAGAGAATCCGAATTTGAGGAGGAAGAAGATGAACAGTAAGCCCTGGGAGAATTGAAGAACTAAGCTGCGGCAATACTTTCCAAATTTTATTCCAAGCAATTGAGGTATCCAATCCAAAATCTAAAAATACAGTTTTGTTAAAAATTCTATCCTGTTTCTATGGTCCAAATTTGAGGCTGATCGGAGTAATTTTGATAGGTGAATTTCGATTAAGATCAGTAGGTGGTGAAGAAAGGGAAGAATCCAACTTCGGCAAATCTTTATGAATTTAATTCTCCTAATTGAGGTATGATTTCCTAAATCTAAAAACATAGAGTTGTTGTGAATTGAGTATAGAACTTGTGTTCAAAATTTGAGGTTAAATGGTTAAGTTTTGATACCCCAAAATCAAGAAAATCGGATTAAAAACTAAACCCAGAAAGTTCAGCAGACTGTTCTTCGATTTGCTGTCAAAGCCTTAGATACCGATATCTTGAGTTAGCCAAAATACCGATATCTTAGGCAGAGGAGCTAGATACCGATATCTTAGGCAGAGGAGCTAGATACCGTAGTTGATCAGAGCAAGAAACCGATATCTTAGTGTGTTTCAGATACCGATATCTTAGTGTGTTCCAGATATCGATATCTTGGGTTAGCCAAGATATCGATATCTGGGGTGCAATATCTAGAGCAATATCTAGAGCAATATCTTGTAGCAATATCTTGTAGCAATATCTGAGCAATATCTTGTAGCAATATCTGAGCAATATCTTAGTGCTCGGGTGAAAAGTGAATTTTTTGGGGGGAAATGATAAAATTTGGGATTTTAGGATAAAATTTCAGAAAGGTTATTTATGGCAAAAAACTTATAAAGATTATTTGGGATTATTGTAAATGTTTGAGAAGCCGGTGGGCATTTTTGGAGGAATCATCATAAGAGGTGAATATCTATATAGATGTGTATAGTTTTGATAAGATATTATTATTCTTAGTATTAAATTTGGTGATTTAAAATGTGTTGAGAAATTAGTACAAATTCTATGGATCACATGATTTTGAAAAAAAAAGGTTTTAAAATGATTCTTGAAAGAAAGTTGTGAAATACCTTAAAGAGTTGTGTTTTGGGTAAAATGATGTTTTGAAAGATGGAAATAGTTTTTGGGAAAAAATGATTAAGTGTTGAAAGAAGTTGAATTGAGGTGTTTTATGAAATAAAGTGACTTTAAAGGAAATGTTGGTTTTCAAGGAAATGATTTGAAATAAAATGTATTGTAGAAATGATATTAAGGGTTTTGAGTAGAAATGGTTGAAGAAGTATTTTGGGAATACAAAGATGATTTTGATAAGAGAATATGGAATGGTTTTATGTTGAAAGAAAGTATTTAAAGAATGGTTTTTGAAAGAAGGAAGTGTTTTGGAAAGGAAAGATGTTTTGAAAGAAGAGAATGAAAAAATGTTCATAAACATTGATGTTGTTATCATAGCCGTGAAGCCTTGGCCCTGGGCTAATAATGTTGGGTGACTGAAAAGAACCTGGTCCCGGGTCAATGTGGGATGACAGCCTTGGCCCTAAGCTTATAATGTAATGTGTATATGTTCCCTACCGCTGGGACGATATTGTGAGCGACCCTTGAATCATATCCTCTGTACCTATCGGGAATGATGTACGAGGTTACAGATCTGTTATAACGTTGGTCAGCGGATTTGAATGACCATTGGCTATTATAGTTATTGAGATGGGTTGTATTTTGTGATGAGATGGATGGTTTGATCGAGTTGATCATTGGAAAGATAATTTTATACAAACATGATAAACAATCGGAATTGGTAATTCAATATGAGAAAAATGGAATTTGGTGTGCGTTGAAAGTAAAGAGTTTTGAGGAGAGGATATTGGGAAAGAAAATATGAAGTGCTTTTAAGTGTTATTATTTATAAAAAAGGTTTTATTTACTTAAAGATGAGTTTTGAGAACATAAAGACATATTTTGGAAATAGTGATCCTTAGTTACTTTTACTTATCTTTATTATGCATTTCTATTCATATTCACCAGCCGTCGTCGCTGATGCACGCTTGTGTCTTTCTTTTTAGGTGTTTGAGCTAGAGTCCACAGTTCAGTCCAGTCCAACTGTTCGAGTCTTGGTGGTTATTAGAGTTATAGTCTTTTATTTATTTCTTTATTTGAGAGATTGTTTAGCTCTCGCTTTGAGTCTATTTCAGTTTATTAAGTTGTAGTAGCTGTTCAGTTGTGGTTATGTTGAGTTGTAGTGGAGTTTTATCGGACATGTTGTCCAGAGTTGTTTTTATTTTATTGGAGTTTGTATCATCTGAGATTTATAATCAGATTAGTGGAGTTTTTATTTTCAGTTGTCATGTAGTGGTTTGTGTTTAGTAGATGATGTTGCCACGTGCCATCTTTGGATAGCTGGCTTTACAGTTATCAGGGATGGGGTGTGACAGTCCCAGTCTTGCTTCCCTTCTCCTACTACATGATCTTGAAACTTCGATCAGATGCGGGTATCAAATCTCGCCGTTGAGATGTCCAGCGGATTCCCGAGCCAGGTGGAGTTGTCCTCATGAGTTGAAGTTGCTCGACAGGGGTGCTCGCCCCTTCGTCAGCCACCACCTCAATGTCAGTCCGATATCCAGGCCAATAGTACAGAAGGAAAGATGCCGAGTAGTAGCTTATGTCGATACAGTTATAGAAGAGGTAGACCAACTGATAGAGGCCAAAGCCATTCGGGGGGCTCAATATCCTACATGGATGACAAATACCATAGTAGTGAAGAAGAAGAGTGTGAAATGTCGAATATGCGTTGATTACACAAACCTTAATAATGCCTACCGGAAGGACAGTTTCCCATTATCGAGGATCGACCAGCTGGTAGATTTAATGGTCGGACACTCCAGAATGAGCTTCATGAATGCCTACCGGGGCTATCATCAAGTAACCATGTTCGGTCCGGACCAGGAGAAGACAACATTCATAACACCCATAGGTCTATTCTGCTATTGGGGAATGTCATTCGGTCTCAAGAGTGTAGGAGCAATGTACCAAAGGATGATCATCAAGATATGCAGCTCACATCTGGGAGATACCGTAGAGGCATATATATATGACATGATGGTCCAAAGCAAGGCCGAAGATCGGCATTTGGACGACCTCTAGGATGTGTTTGACAAACTGAAATTGCACAAGTTGTGCCTCAATGCCTCAAAGTGTGCTTTTGGTATCGGATCGGGTAAGTTCCTTGGATACCTAGTGACGCGTCGAGACATAGAGGCTAACCCATTGCAGATATCGGTAATTAAGCAGGTTGAGGATCCCAAGACACTCAAGGAAGTACAAAGATGGCCGGGATGGCAGCTATACTGAACCGTGATTCATCAGTCGGACCTCAGACAAGTGTCGGTCCTTCTATGAAGTTCTCCGAAAAAACAGTCAACGACACTTCCAGTGGACCGACGAATGCAGGGCCGTCCTAGATCATTTTGAGGCATATCTTATGTCGGCTCCTCTACTCACTAAGCCAATAGATGGAAAGGAACTCTTTCTTTACTTGGTCATCTCACCACATGTCGTAAACTCGACATTGGTCCGACAGAAAAGGAAGGAGCATTTCCCGGTCCACTTCTCGAGAAAATATCTCCTCAGTGCTGAAACACATTATTTACCTCTGGAAAGGCTTGTCTTTGCTCTGGTTATTGCGTCAAGTAAGCTGGTCCCATATTTTCAAGTGCACACGATTATCGTTCTGACCAAATTCCTACTTCGGTCCTTGTTCCGATAGGCAGACCTATCCGGCAGAATCACCAAATGGGTCGTAGAACTTGTCAAGTTCGACATCAAATTCCAACTCAGAACAACAATCAAAGGACATGTCCTGACTTATTTCATCGCAAATTTCTTGCCTCGACCAAAACCAACATCAGTCGACAGTCAGGAAGTAGTTGAAGAACAAGCGAGACGGATGGAGCTTGGAAGACCTTTCAGTTGGACATTTAGAGATTATATGTGGACGGGGCATCCAACAGTTGAGGCAGTGATGTCGACCTAGTCCTGATATCACCTGCCAGAGTGGTGCGCAAGCATGCCCTTCGGTTGAACTTCAATACCTCCAATAACGAAACATAATATGAAGCCCTCGTCGTCAAACTCAGCGCTGTCGAGCAACTCGGCGTGGAGGAATTAGTGATTCACAGCTTGTAGTGAATTAGTGCTGAGACGGTCGGATGGGAAGATATATGGAAAGGGTCAGACAAATGATAAAGAAGTTCAAGGGTGCCAGGGTAAAGCCAATAGGCAAGGAACAAAACTCCCATTTCGGCATTGCATCAGAAGCAAAAGCCAGGGAACAAAGGACAATCAGCATCCAGAGTCTGAACCAACCAAACATTGAGTAGACGAATGG
>NMUG010013381.1:0-10123 GCA_002855965.1 Monotropa hypopitys
GCTCTACTGATCGAAATATTAGCCGGAGGCTGGGGCCATTGACCGGCGACCCATGTTATCCAGAGATGCTTCAGTCATATGATCCATTTGTAGTGTTTTTGCTCAGACCAGGTGTCACAACCCATCCCGATCTCGAGATGAGTACATGACCGGCCAACGAGCAAGCTCGCTAAAGGCCTAGATAAAAGAGTTGAAGAATTTCTTAACAATGTTGTTGACCCTAAGTTTTGATGGTACATTATTTACACAAATATAGTATTTCTAAAATGATTTTCTAATTCCTTGAATTATGATTTAAATGTTCAAATACTTATTTAAATTAAGGAATTTGTTTTAAAGCTAAATTCCATATCATTCTTGTATTAAAGTCCAAGAGATTGTTCATCATGGCTTAAATCTTTCTAAACTCTCTTAGAACTATTTAGAAGTCATTTAATGTTTCTTAGAAATGTATTCATTGTTCAAACATTCATTTAACATCAAGGAACTAAATGACATTTGATTAGAGGCTAAGGATTATTGTTTTCAATGTTTGCAAATCTTTCTAAACACTCCTTAGACCCTTGTATGCTTCTAGAATATTTGATTCTCTATTTTGAACTTAAAATGGTTTTAGAAAATACTTGAAAAAATGACTTTCTTACAAAGTAAATTTTATCTTTACATTTTTCCAAGATGTTTTCTTCATGAAAAACTTAGATAATTAAATTATCCATCCAAGGGATCAAGCCTCATGTCATTTTGAGTTGATTTGGTGCCCTAAACCATAACCGGTATACAAACCGATATACCGGGTGGTATGCCGGGCGGCATACCGGCTGGGTACCAGATTTGACCAAATTCGGGCAGTAAGTTTGGCCATATCAAAAGGACCAAAATTTGCACTAACTGGTATACTGGGCGGTATACCGGCCGGTACACCGGTCTCCTACCGGTCCCCTACCGACCTTTGTAAAAAGTGCAGATTTCACATTTTAAGTTTTATTTATTTACAACAATGCCACCAAACGGTAATAAACGGCTAGTTTTGGATTGAGGCCTATAAATTGGACCCTTGGGGTCCTAAAAACAAAGAGAGACCATGCCCAAGCTTTGTTAACATCTATATCTCATTCTTTCTCTCTAATTCTCTCTAAAATACTCTAAAATCTCTCTTTCTTTATTTCCTACAATTGTAAAGATTATGTTAGAAGAGAGATTGTGATCTTACACTTTGTGTATTCTTAGAGAGAGCTCACATTCAAGTTGTATATTATTTGTGAGCATTTGTGCCTTATTGTTACCTTGTGGAAGGGGTTGTCTTCCACAATATCATTCTTGTACTTGGAGCTTTCATTGAAGTCAAGACTTAAAGAATCAAGCTTGCAAAGATTTGAAGAACAAAGATTGGAGTCAAGTTCAAGCCTTGGAGGAGACTTGAAGCTTGTATTGAAGGTGGGAGCCGCCTTGAGAAGAAGCTCAACAACAAAGAAAGGAGGGAGCCTCCATTGAAGTAGCTCATCAAGAAGGTGGGAGCCGCCTTGGGAAGTAGCTCATCAAGAAGGTTTGAGAAGCCTTGGGAAGTTGCTCACATTTGTAAGGGTTTGACAACTACCTGAAAGTTGTAAAGGTATTAGTAGAACTCTTACTAATTGGTAAGAGAAGTGGATATAAAGTTAGGTACTTGGACAATCCCTAACCGAACCACTATAAATCACTGTGTCATTTGCCTTTACTTCTTTACCTTACTTGCCCTTACTCATTGAGAAATTTTATTCACTTTCACTATACTATTCATTGTGCTTGGAATTCTTTGATCCAAGTCTATTTATCTATCTAGTTATTTAGAACCACTTAAAACCGGAAACCTCGACCTCTTGAGATTAGAACCCCAAGAACCTGAGGTGTAACGAAAGGGATTCACTTGGTGCTTTAATTAGATTGGTATTTGAACTTGTGATATTCATCACACTTTGAATAGTTAAGTCTTCCGCACTAATTTGCCTAAATTGGTCTTAACTTGGAAAGAAATTTTTATTTTGGCATTTTAGTTAATAAACCAACTCACCCCCCTCTTGGTTGTCCATTGCATCGAGTACATAGGGACCAACAAATGTAAATATGCGGAAGCGTGTGAACAAAAACCAGAGCAGTGATATAGATGTTCTCATTAACTCCCAGGATTTACAACATTAGGCTTAAAATAGCCAATACATCAAAAGTACTACAATAGGTCTCCAAAACATCATTAAACAAGAACTGCCACTTCATTCCTCATCCTGACCTGAAAATGGTTTTAGAAAACGCATAAGCTATAAAGCTAGAGTGAATCGCTACATACTGCAGTACAAGTTTCATGGATTAACAATATTTTCTGCAAGATTAGTTTCACAGACAAAATATGGCTCAAAGGCTCAATAGCAACAATAATGCTTATCATAATTTCTCTTTTGCTGGAATCATATGCCAACCTATATTTCCATCTCCAACATAGTTTATCATAATTTGGATTGAATTGGCCTTTGTCGTGTAGGCTCAATAATAGAAACATTTTATCATCTTGCCTTTGTCGTATAAGCATTCATCATACAACATTCATACTATCGCTTGTGTCGTATAAGCATATTTTCCAATATCATACTTGTGTCGTATAAGCATTTCAGTACATCATGCCTTATGCTTCTGTCATATAAGCATATAAACAAAAGGCTCATATCTTGTGCTTTTGTCGTATGAGCAACTCATTTCCGTTTCATCTCCATTTTAATTTCTTTTTCTCTTTATTTTATTATAAATCCTTATCGTATGAATTTCTATAAAAACAATACATCAATCGATATTCCAAATTATTAATCCATGTGTAAATGAGAGTTTCTGCATAATCCATCTTTCAAAACTTTCTTAGGAATAACATATTATTTCAGGTTCAATAACCATAAGCATATTTTGAAAGGAAATGCACTTGAAATGGTACGCGTAGTGCAGTATATAGAGATTCGTCTGAATATGATTCTTAAGCTTCTAGATTTCCTTCTTCTTCAATGAAATCTAGTTCAAGTGAAATTGTCGAGCTGAGCTGGCCGAAGCAAAGTCTGTCGGAGACTTATGTCCGGAGCTCAGTCTGACCAAATGAGTCTTGTTGAACTGCCGAGCTTGGTAGAGAGACTAAACTAATCGTAACCAATTGTTCTGATCTAGCCGAAGTCTTAACCGAACATAAATTCAATGTTCTGCCCAAAAATGAGCTGTTGGGGACTTAGGTCTACCAACTACTGCTCTGCCGAGCTGAGACACAGTCGACTGGCTAGTTGCCGAGCTGCCCTGCTACGGTCCGGAAATCATTTTGATCATAGTTAAATATACAGATCCCGAAGTTTGATTACAAGTCAGTTTTAGGTCGAAAATGACCGGGGGATTGTTTAAAAGGTCTTGGGCCAATTGCCCGAACAACCAGAGTTGTTGCCGAGCTGACGAAGTCAAAGAACTGCTGACTTCTGCCGAGCACAACTTGCTTCGGACAGAATGATGGCCAATCAATCAACATATGTAAGGGAGTGCGGCCGGACTAATAAACGACTTGGCCGAACTAAAATAATGATCCGGACATAAGCTTAGCCGAATGCTATCCTTACTGAGCAAGGATAAATGGACTGATGGTTTGGCCGAGCACAACTTTGCCGAACAGAACAGCTGCGGATGTGAGTGACAACAATAGTGTGCGGGAAGACTCCAAATGAGTCTGCCGAGCATAACTTAGTATTCTAGGGCCTTTGCCGAACACAAAATGATAAAAGACAAGTGTTATACCTTTGGCTGAAGATCAATGTGCTGGAGGTCAACAATCAAGGCTAAACAGCTTGTGCCGAACTGATTCTGGAGTGAAAGATGTCTTGCTGAGCTAATTGGATGAGATAGGATCCTTGCCTAAGTGAAATGAGTTGTCTGGAAGTCTGAAAGTGATTTGCCGAGCTAAATGACAATTTGACCGGAGCTCAAACAACGTCTATGAAGAGTTCGGTTGTTCGGCTAAGAGTTGCCGAACAAGATTGATGGTTGGGTTGCACGGGAAATGATTTGCCGAGCACTTTGAGTATAAAAGACGAGCTGCCGAGAACTCGAAATAAATATTCAAGGCTTGGCCTAACTACATTGCTTCAGTCAGAACTTCTAGAGAGAGAAACAAAGAGTCTGGGTGTTTTCACTTGTCGTTGTACCAAAAATGGTGTGAATGGCTCGAGTATTTATAGGTTTGAGAAGAGAATAATGATCCAGATTCGTGGCAGACACATGAACGGCACCACTCACCCAAGGTAGGCCCTACCGGCCGCCCAGCCTTGGCTTCTAGCTAGCTGACCTCAGCTCACTCAGCCGCACAACCTTGTCCCTTCTACCGAAGTGCACGGTGATGTCAGCCCACTCAAAACTCTTGTCTCATTCGACAGAGTGTCTGTCCAGATGGACTGCCTACATGGCCGCATTGCCATATCTGAGCTGACCTGGCCGGACCTCCACGTGGCCGGACCTCTAGGTCGGATCCCTACTGAGCTCGTCAACTGCTCAGTCGGACCCCTACTGTTCGGCAGACCTTGGGTTTTGCTCCCCAAACATTCTCCTCTTGCACTTAGGTCCCTGGTTTAATTCTTCTCTATTTTTATACCCTCAAGTCTATTCCAAGTCTAATAAAATCCTCAATAATTCATATTCGCTTAAATAAAATCCTAATAAACCTTTTAGAAACTCCCAAGATTTATATTTGCATAATTTAAATAGTCTATTTAATATTTCCTAGGACCGGGGCCTCACATCCTCCCCAACTTTAAAGAAGTTTGTCCTCAAACTTTGAAATAAGAGATGATTAATCATAAATGCATTCATTAGTAAGATAACATACCTCATATGAATAACTGTGGGTATTTCTCTCGCATATCGCTTTCCTTCTCCCAGGTTGTTTCATTTCCAGACTGATTTTTCCACCAAACTTTAATTAACGAAATCACTTTATTCCTTAGCCGCTTCTCCTGACGATCCAAGATTTTGACTGGTCGCTCTTCATAAGATAGATTCTTCTCGATCTCGATCGATGGTTGAATCAAAACATGCGATGGATCTGAAATATATTGCCAAAGCATCGATACATGGAATATATCGTGAACATTGGCTAATTCAGGTGTTAGTGCTAACCGATAAGCGACTGGTCCAATTCTCTCAAGAATTTCGAAAGGTACGATGTAACGAGGATTAAGCTTTCCTCTCTTCCCAAATCTGATGACGCCCTTCATAGGTGACACTTTTAAGAATACCTTCTCTCCTTCTCGGAATTCAATTTCTCTCCGTCGCAAATCTGCATAACTCTTTTGGCGATCTTGAGCTATCTTCAATCAATCTTGAATTAACTTGATCTTTTCTGTTGTTTCTCGAACTATTTTTAGTCCAGTGAGTTCTTCCTTTCCAGCTTCCATCCAGCACGATGGTGATCTGCATTTCCTTCTATACAGAGCTTCGAAAGGTGCCATTCCGATGCTTGCTTGGTAACTGTTGTTATAAGTAAATTCTGCCAATGGCAAGTGTTCCTCCCAGCTTCCTTGAAATTCCAATGTACATGATCGTAGGGGATCTTCTAGTGTTTGAATCGTTCTTTCTGACTGCCCGTCCGTCTGTGGATGAAAAACCGTGCTGAAATTGAGCGTTGTTCTCATAGCCTTCTGAAGTGCTTTCCAAAATCTTGACACGAATCGTGGGTCTCTATCCGACGTAATAGATACAAGTGTTCCGTGAAGTCGAATAATCTCCCGCAGATATGTAGACGTCATCTGGTCCATTGAAAATGTATTCTTGATCGGAATAAAATGCACTGACTTAGTCAATCGATCAACTATTACCCATATCGCGTTGTTGCCTTTGATTGATCGCAGAAATCCGATAACGTAATCCATCGTGATATCTTCCTATTTCCATTTTGAAATCGGCAAGGGTTGAAGTAATCCTGCTGGTCTTTGCTGCATCGCCTTTACTTGTTGACATTCTAGACATCTGCTAACGTACGCTGCTACATCATTCTTCATTCCCATCCACCAGTATGATCGCTTCAAATCTTGATACATCTTTGTCTGGCCTGGATGAATTGAAAACTTCGTCTTGTGGCCTTGATCCATGATCCTTCGTCTGATTTCTTCCTTGTCGGGTACGCATAATCGTCCTCTAAATTTGAGAGTGTTATCTAGAAAAGTAAACTCCCCTTGGTCGGTGATGCCTTCTTGGATTTTCTTCAACTCGGGATCTTCCATTTGTAGTTGCTTGACTTCTTCGAGAATCGATGGTTCCACAATAATCGTCGCATGGTGCATTTGGTACGAATTCTCCGGCTTCCTGCTGAGTGCGTTTGCTACTTTGTTAGCCTTTCTGGTATGATATTGAATGTTGAGGTCGTAATCCTTCATAAGTTCTAGCCACCTGCGTTGCCTGAGGTTTAGCTCCTTCTGAGTAAATACGTATTTCAAACCCTTGTGATCGGTGAAGATATCGCAAGTAACTCCGTATAAGTAGTGGCGCCAAAGCTTGAGTGTGAAGATAACCGCTGCAAGCTCTATGTCGTGCGTAGAATAATTCTTCTCGTGCATCTTCAATTTCCATGAAGCGTATGCAATTACCTTCCCATCTTGCATCAAAACGCATCCTAGCCCTTTGTGCAAAGCGTCGGTGTAGACTGCAAATTTCTCTTCTCCGTCGGGTAGAGCTAGAACTGGTGCTGTTGTAAGCCTCTTCTTCAATTTTTGAAAACATTCTTCTCGCTCCTGAGTCCATACGAAAGGCTCTCCTTTACGTTTAAGCTCCGTCATTGGTACTGTGATCTTTGAAAAGTCTTTCACGAAACGTCGATAATATCCAGTAAGTCGAAGAAAACTACGAACTTTGGATACTGAAATTGGTGCTGACCAATTGATCACTGCTTCAATCTTCTGAGGGTCCACTGAAATGCCTTCTTTGTTGATGATGTGCCCAAGGAAGTGAATACTCTCGAGACAAAACTCACATTTACTAAATTTTGCGTAAAGGTTCTTCTCTTGTAAAATTTGCAAAACCGTTGCCAAATGAGTTGCATGTTGCTCCTCGTCTTTTGAGTAGATCAAAATGTCGTCGATGAATACGATCACGAACTCGTCGAGATAATCCATGAAGATTCGATTCTTGAGATCCATGAATGCTGCTGGCGCATTGGTTACTCCAAATGGCATGACTAAAAATTCGTAGTGGCCATATCTGGTATGAAACACGGTCTTCTCTATATCTTTTGCTCTAACCTTCAGCTGATGATATCCCGAGCGTAAGTCAATCTTCGAAAATATTCATGCTCCTTGTAATTGATCGAATAAGTCGTCGATACGTGGTAACGGATACTTGGTCTTGATCATAATCTTGTTCAGCTCCCTATAGTCGATACATAGATGCATGGTTCCATCCTTCTTCTTGACAAATAATACTGGTGCTTCTCATGGTGATGAGCTTGGTCTGATGAAATCTTTATCCACGAGATCTTGTAGTTGAATCTTCAATTCTTTGAGTTCGGTTGTCGCCATTCGATAAGGTGCTTTAGATATCGGTTGAGAATCGGGTACGATATCAATAAAGAAATCTATTTCTCGATCGATCGGTATGCCTGGTAACTCTTTAGGAAATACATCGGTGAAGTCTCGAACTATTGGAATATCGGCTACAGTGAAATCTCTCGCCAAAGCAGTAGAAATACTATAGAGATAACCCAGACAACCTTTCTGCAAAAGTCGACGAGCTTTTGTTAACGAAACAAAACAGGGTGGTGTAACAACCTTTTCCCCTTCAAATTTCGTCTCCCCACCTTTGAATTCTTCAAAGATAATCGACCTTGAAGTACAATCTAGTTTTGCTTTGAACTTGGGTAGCCAATCCATACCAATGATCACATCAAAATGTGTCATGGTCAAGGGAATCAAGTCCATTATCATAGACACTCCTCCAATAATAGCTTCGCAGTTTTTCAAAACTATTGAGCATACAACGCTCTTGCTCGCAGGTTGAGATACCAAAATATCATAATCTAATGGTTCAGAAATTCTACCGATCTCTCCGGCATGTATCGTAGAAATAAAGGAATGCGTAGATCCAGAATCAAATAGCGCATAAGTAGGAAGTCCACAGATAGAAATTCTACCTGCTATGACTCCTTCGTCATTCCTGGGATCACCTGGAACAATAGCAAAAGCCTTTCCTTGCCTCTGGTTCCGATTGCCTTAATTAGCATCATTCCTCTGGTTCCCAACAGGTACGGTGTTAGCTCCAGTGAGTACATTAGGACACGCATTCTTGTAGTGCCCCACTTGACTGTACCCAAAACACACCGTGGGTCCTCTTGCCCAGCATTCTCCTTCATGGCTCTTCCCACACTTGGGACAGTTTGGCCTCTGCCTTGGTTGATTGTTGTTCCTCCCCCTCTGGTTCCTCTGCTGATTCCTTCCATAGTTTGCTTTATTTGAATAGCTAGATCCTCCTTGACTTTGGTTCCTCTTCCTTTCATTAAACCTTTTTGATTCATCAACATCCTGCTCCACTAAGATAGCTCTGTCCAAGACCTCAGCATACGAAGGTAGCTGAAAAGGACGAATAATCTTCCTTATTTCATGCTTGAGTCCTTCCTCGAACTTCCGAGCCTTCATCTCGTCATTAGCAACCAGATACGGTGCATAAACAGCAGGATTTATAAAATCTGCCTCGTAGTCAGCCACAGTCATTTCTCCTCTCTGCTTCAAGTTCTCGAACTCCATTCTCTTCGTATTCTGCATAGCTCTGGGCATAAACTTGTCGCGAAAGTTCTCCAAAAATCTCTCCCAAGACATATTGGGTTCAACAACGCTCTTCAAATTCCACCATCTATTGGCTTCGCCTACCAACAGATACGACGCAATCTCGACTTTGTGTAGATTCGTACATCGCAGAAGATGAAAATTTTTCTCTAGCTCTGCAATCCATTCGTTGGCTTTAATCGGGTCCATCCCTCCAGGAAAGGTCGGAGGCTTGAGTTTAATAAACTCCTTTACAGCCGCTACATTGTGAATTTGTTGCGCCGGGTTAACTCCTTCATCCTCAGGAATCGCTGGTGGTTCAACCATAGGTTCCGGTTGTCGACGCATTTACTCAATCGTAGCCTGTTGAGCTTGGACAGTTCCTGCCAACGTCCGCACCATATTGCATAGTTCAGCAATCTTGTATCGCTCTTGACCCGTTGCTCGAGTATTAACCATTCTAAATAAGAAATACTTTAATCAAAAGGTGGGAATGCTTCCGACATAATTTTAGGAAATCATAGATGCATAATTGTGTCTGATACACAACAAAAATACTCTGGATATAGCAACTAATAAAACGTCACTCATCATCTGAGTCACTAGACCACTCATATGGAGGGTAGATCCATTCTTGATAAGCTATTTCTAGGTTATTCTCAAAATCAAGGTTTCCATTTTGGATGAGTGGTATGTCAACTAGGCCATCCATTACTGGTAGGCCTGCATCGAGCTCTTCTTCTTTCATCATTACATCTTCTTCCTCTGGAATATTTTCCTCTGGATCAGATTCTTCATCCTCCTCCACATTGCCATCGAGATGATGCAAAGCTATCATGAATATCTCATCGAGACTCCATTGCGGCATCCATTCTGTAGCCACCGAGCAAGCCTGTTCCCTGAGCCTAAGACGATAGTCTATCATTACGCGAATTTGCTCTTCAGTACGATGCACATTTGCATATGCAACCTGCATCGCAATGCTGCAAGCCATGTGCGTTGCATCCTCAATGAGCCTTGCCAACATCTCTTCTCCTTCTAAAGGAAATATTCCTTGAAGTCCGTTTTCATGGTGATCATCAGAATCGTCACTATAATAGCCGTCATGATCAGAGTCGCTGCTAGACATAGCTACAAAACTCATAGTATAAGCATGCATCCGCAAGATAATTCATCTCCAAATATTATATTTGTGCTTCTAAGTGAGTGCCTTGCTTCCTGGCTCTGGTTTGTTCAGAAATTCATCAACTCAAGCTCTGATACCACTTCTGTCACAACCCATCCCGATCTCGAGATGAGTACATGACCGGCCAATGAGCAAGCTCGCTAAA
>NMUG010013382.1:0-10122 GCA_002855965.1 Monotropa hypopitys
AAGCACTATTTTTTAGCTTTTACTATGACTTGGACCTCGTCAGTCCATCAACACGTCGTTTTTGAGGTGGGACCTCGACTATTCAACTCTCGCAGGACTTATTGTGATACTCTTCAAATACAACATGCCATCACATTCCACATTCTCTCATTATTGTCTTCCTAATCCCATCTTGCTTCTTTTAACATCTTATCCCTAAACAACTCCAATTTCTTCACTCATAGACTCCACCATCTAGTTTGTAGGTTTCTACTCTTTTGTCATCCTTTGTTGACCTTTCAAGAAATATTTAGGACTATAATCTTATGTTGTGACACCAAACATTCTCCAGGTATGACCTTTAAAATTTTTACATACTAAGCGGTGTGTGCCTATGATTGGAAAAGTCTATTTGACTTACATTCGATCCACTCTTAAAGGTCATAAGGTGTTCCTCTCTCTTCTTAAAGATCCTTCTTAAAGAAGATGTTCATAGCTCTATGACCAAAAGCCATTACAAAGTCCAAAATGCTCTTCCGAGCTTCATTTTAAAAGAACCAAAACCACCACCGACCATTTCGTATCCTTGCCTAATATTGCCTACATGTCCATTCACATCACCGCCTATAAATATCTTCTCCCCCATTGGTATCTCATGCACTAACTCATCCATTTGATCCTAAATTGTCCTTTCACATAATCACACAAGCCAAATTGGGGTGCGTAGGCACTAATAGCATTAACTATCGTCTCTCTGATAACAAGTATAACTAAAATAATCCCATCCCCTTTTCTCGTAACCGAGACTACGGAATGTATAAGGTGTTTAGCTACAACTACTCTCACTCATTCCTCCACATATCCTTCTCAGTGTAATAAAAGCTCGTACCCAGCGTTCTCTATTTACCAGAAATAAAAGGATGCATGGCGTGTGGTAACAGAACCCATCTACGGAACAATTGGCTCCATTAATTTAAAAGGATACTATTCTTGACATTGCATAACATCAGTAACTCATTTGAATCCCAACGAATTTATTGAAACACCTGCCTTCCCAAATGAAAACTAAAGTCTACTCAGAGTGCCAATTTAAGAAGATCCCAGCAAAGCAGCAATTGAGCTGCAAACCTATTAGGTGCACCCCCATGACAAATGAGATCACAAACACATCCCGACACAAATGCAGCCACAAGGATCCAAAAATTTTGTAATGAGCAATGGTACAATTTCTTGGGTCAGAAAGGAAGAAAATCACAGCATTCTTTGGTATCATATCCAGAACTCCTAAGAGAATGCATCATACCTCAGCTTCCGCTATTATGATGGTCACCATGGTTCTAGGTTTCTCACAAAGATTCCCTCTCAAGTGAGATTCCAACATATTTTTCCAAACAGGAACTTCAAGCGATTTCGTATCACCAGATGGCATCTTTATTATGTTCGAAAGTCCCCTCACTTCAGTAGCTCTAATAAAAATGTCCCGGCCAAGCTTATTTTGTGGAATTATGTAATAATTTCTCCTGTGGTGGACATCAAGGAAAGGTCGTCCACTATAAGGAGGAGAAATAGTTTCCTGCTAACAAACAGGCAAGAGAAACAAATCTTTGTTAGCACATTATGGCCTGTTAAAGCAGCACAAAATTGAAGCAAACAGAGTATATGAAACACAGGTTTACAAGAGGTAACATAATTTACTCTTTCCCTGTAGGATTTATCCACTTGAGTAAGATTGTTCCAGCTTGCATAAGCTTGGAAAATCATGTTAGCATTAGACACTGAAACATTCAAGTTCAGATCCCTTGTACAGGTAAGACGTAACTGAGAAGTAGCACCTGGGGTGTTGCAATCATATTGGTACCTGTCCAAGTTAGCAAGTTCATAATAAGAAAGTGCATGTGTTTTAAACTTCACAGAGAAGAACTGCAGCAATACATAAGAAGAACCACGTTATCTCATTCGTCATGAAGGAAAAAGAGAAAAGTTACATAGTAAAGGATGGAGACAAGAATCTACATAGTATAAGTTCTAGGAATCTGTCCGTGGAAAGAAGTTTGTAACTGAAACTTTGGAAGTGAGGTGAAAGGATTTCCAATTAAAACAAACACAACACAGTCGATCACCTTAAGAATCCATCAACTGGCTCAACAAGAGGCTCCCATGATTCATACTTGTCATTATAAGATCTGGCAGCGAATGAGAAACTGATGGTGGAATTCAGGTACTCCGGCCTTCCATGTAAGCTTAACCCAATCCCGCTTAAAGAAATGTTGAACAGCGGGACCATCTGCAAGTTTCAAGCATAGTTAGAGAAAGAAGTTTAATTATAACAAAAAGCAATATCAACGCTCTATATTGTGGTAGCAAATACCTAATATAATGTTCTCAAGCTTAATAAGCTTCAACTAAAAGCACAATAAATACAAAATCAAGTTGTTCAAACTAATGTACCAATGTTATGTTTGTTCAATCAACATAGCAACGTGATTAAGCTAACTGCTAAAGCAACAAAGCATTTAAATGTACCAAAAAACAAATAGTAGGTGACCAAGCAATATGCTTGATTGTATCCAACTTAAAACCAAATGACAATGAACCGAGAGGTAATCCAGACTCAGACTAGTTGTCAAAAAGTAATTGACTCGATATATTATTCTTCTCCACATGGAGGCGAATTTACAATTACACTTCACAAAAAAATGAAATAACAAAAAAAAAAGCAAATCAATATTTACAAGATTTCCTAATCTAATACAACCTAATGTAATATTTCCTAAGAATACATTTCCTAATACATTATTTCCTAATACAATATTTCCTAACACTCCCCATTTAAGCTGGAGAGTACACATCGTGCGTTCCCAGCTTGTGACAAATAGAGTACATGGTAGCCTTTGGGAGAGCCTTGGTGAAGATATCTGTGAGTTGAGAGCTGGAATCAACAAAAGGGGTGACGATTGTTTTTTACTCCGCTTTCGACCGAATAAAATGACATTTAACTTCGATGTGCTTGGTCCATTCATAAAACACAGGTTTATTGGCTATGTGGATAGCCACCTGATTATTACAATACAGAGGGGTTGAGCCATCTACGAGAATACCAAATTCTTGGAGAAGAGTAGGTAACCACGTTAATTCATAAGTAGTATGAGACATCACTCTATACTCAGCTTCACCACAAGATCGTGCCACAACAGATTATTTCTTTCTCTTCTAGGTTACGAGATTATCACCTAAAAATACAATAACCAATAGTGAATCGTCGATCTGCGGGAGATCCTGCCCAGTCAGCATCTGTATCTCATTCAATCCGAAGATATCCATATCATTTATAGAGAAGTCCGCATCCTAGAGCATTTTTAAGATACTTCAAGATACGAACCACTCCTACCATATGAGGAACTCGAGGGAGAGCCATGAACGAACTGACAATGATGATTGCATAGGAAATGTCGGATCGGGTAATAGTGAGATAGATAAGCTTTCACACAAGTCTCTCACACATTTCGAGATAATCAACTAATTTACCACCATCAGGAATATATTTTAAATTAGCCTCCATAGGAGTTGCAACAGGTTTAGGTCCAATATAATCTGTATATAATCAATATCTTGGTTTGCCTTTCAAAAGAACACCGAATGATTAGCTTGACTTCGGGTCATGCCATAAGAAACGAGGGAGTTTCTGAATTTTTCGAACCAAGCGCGGGGAAACTCTTTGAATCCATACATAGATTTATGAATATGATACGCATGCTCCCCATTGGACTCAAAACCGGGTAGTTGAGTCATATAAACTCACTCAAATAAGTCCTCATGCAGAAACGCATTCTTGACATCAAGTTGATGAAGAGGCCAATCAAAATTGGCAGAAAAAGAGAATAATCCAGGCATAATTTAATTTGTCGACACGAGAGAGTCTATGTATAATCAAGCCCATAGGTTTGAGTAACACGCTTTGCCACAAGACGAGCTTTCAGGCGATCGATGGTACCATTTGGATTTTGTTTGACTATAAATACCCAACGACAACCAACGATGTGAGCCTCCGAAGGCTTAGGGACGAGTGTCCAATTATGATTCAAAGACAAGGCACACACCTCTTCTTCCATTGCAGAGAACCAATCCGGATGAGAAAGAGCCCCCTGATAAGTGTTAGGAACGGTAATAGAAGACAAATATACAGAAATCCTCAAAAATGTGATGTCAACTCTAATAAAATGCTTGAGTAACGAGGGACTGTAACAACGATCACCTTTCTGTGTTAGGTAATAACCCAAGAAAATACATTTAGAGGAACGAGGCTCAAGTTTATCGCATCCAGGAGATAAATTATGAACACATGAAACTCAACCAAAATTTTTGATGGAAATAGGAAGGGATCCTTGGCCGCAAAGATGGCTCGATGAAGAGATGCCTTGTAAAACATGAGATGTTGTTCGATTGATGATATAATCATCCGTAAGGACATCTCCCCAAAACAGATTTGGAACATGCATATGGATCAAAAGTGCACAAGCAAAGACCAAAATGGGGATTTTTTGCGTTCAAGGACCCCATTTTGTTGAGGGGTGGTGACACAAGAAGTTTGATGGATAATACTGTGAGTCTCAAAGAATATGTTGAAATTGATGAGATGTGTATTCATGTGTGTTATCAGTTCGAAAAGTATACAATTTGGTATCGAATTGATTTGTAATTTCAATATAAAACGAAGAGAATATAGAAAATAATTGAAACCAATCTTTAAGAAGATATACCCATGTTAAACGAGAAAAATTATTAATAAATGTAACAAAATATCGAGTGACAAATAAAATGGTGGTGCGAGATGTCCCCAAATATCAGAATGCACTAAAAAGTTCAAAATTGGGTGAATCAGTTCGTGAAGGAAAAGGGACCATATGATGTTTACTGAATTCACAGGTGTCACAATTAAAATGAGAAAAACTAGGTAAATATGGAACAAGCTAACGGAGGTTAGCAGATGAATGGGTGGCCGAAACGACATTGCCACTGAAATGGTTTATTGGTAGTATGTAGAGCAATTGACTGGGAATGTCTTGGGTGTCTTGAGATAATACAAATCATGCTTCTCATACCCCTCACCAATCATCCTTTGCATCTTTAGATCCTGAAAATTATGCACAATGAGATGGATAACAAATTACTGAACAATGAAGAGTTCTAGTAAGTTTATGAATAGAAAGCAAATTGAACAGAAATTGAGGAAAGTATAAGACAGGAAAAAGTAAGGCCAAATGTACAATAGGTGCCAATACCATTGACTCGGACTTTAGTACCATTGGAAATAGTCACATATGAGGGAACAAAGAGAGTAATAATATTAGTCAGAAGAGATGAGTCACCTATCATATGATCAGAGGAGTTGGAGTTGAGAATCCATGCAGGGGGAGAAGAAGAGTGAAGACATGTATTACCTGAGAAAACATGGGGTACATTGTCTCCTGAGCTTAAACTCTGTCAAATTGCTCTCTAGAGCTCTCGCTGACTTAATCATCGGAGGATCCACTAGCAGTCTAACGTTTGTTCTTTTGCAGCCACATCCACAACTCATATTTCACGGACAGATTCGAGGATCCGGAAGGCAAAACCCCCACTCATTTCGTAAATTTTTTAAAATTAATTTAGGAGTAATGAAATCTATGTCATTAAGGAGATGTATGGAAGTAAATCCTAAGTTTATAGTGAAACTAGGAAAGAATCATAAGAACAAGGGGTAAAGTGTAAGTTTGAAGGTCTATTATGCAATATGGTACTTTTAGCAAGGGCATGGGGGTCTTTTAACCCAAAAATCTGATTAGGGAGTAGTAACCCTAACCTAATTATACTTACACTATATGTTACTTGGAGATTAGAGGGAGATTATAGGGAGAGACTAAGGAGAAGAGGCTTGGAGTTGGATTTTGCCTTGAGGATTGAAGAAGATAGTCATATCAATCCGTTCCTAACATAAATAACTACTTACCTATCGATTATATGGGTTGATTTCCATTTGGATTGGGGGAAATAGGGATGTAATAACTAATCTCGTTTTTAACAGAAAATTCCTAGATCTAGTCTTAAAACCTTGAATCAAGGGTGTAATAGTTGGTTTTTGATTCTTAGATTCAAGTATGTTAGTGCTATGGATGTTTATAACACTTGAGGTTATCTAACTTTCGGGATTTTGGAGGTTTAATCGAGTCTAAGATGAGTTTTTGGGTGTTTCTACGAAGTTTAGATCACATAAAATAGTCTGTAATTGCTGTTGTTCATCACCGGTATACCGGGCGGCATACCGGGCCCATACCGGTTAAGCCAAAATTTAGGGAGTGAGTTTGGCCTTCGTAAATTGTCACAAATTGCACTAACCGGCATGCTGCCTGGCATGCCGGGCGGTATACCAGACCCATACCAGTCCCATACCAGTTGAGTTAAATTTTGGCCAGTAGGTTTTGGCCTTCATAATGACCGAGAAATTGCAATAACCGGCATGCCGGGCGGTATACCGGACCCATACCGGCCCCGTACCAGCCAGTTGAGTTGAAGAGAAAAGTTGGGGTTTTCAATGAGGGTTTGTCCTAGTTTGTTTTGGGGTCCTATTAGAAGGTGTTTTAAGGTCTTATGGAGGAATTTAAGAAGTTGAAAATCCATGTTTAGAATCCTTAAATAGTACTTAATACTTAAGGAAGATTATTCTTCTAACTTTGTAATATTATAACAGGAGACGATCCGGGACCTTCTAAGGCGGCACAATAGATATCACTTGGCGATTTCACACATTCGGTGAGTGTGTACATACCCTTCTATATATGTTCTTTGACATATGCAATGTATACTCGAGCTACTTGACCTTGGTATCGATGCATGCTTAATTGTGATATTTGTGAAACGCATGTGAAAGCATGAACGATTGATTTACTGAACTTTCAGTTGTATCTTTTATGAAGGCATGTTTACATGTTTACATGATTCATTTTTGTTATAGTATTCATGAGAATATGCTAGAGCACTTTATTATCAAATCGTATGGTGATCATGTGAACATGAAGGAGAAATGAAAAGTGTAACTAAAAGTGGTAAGCAATGTAAAGTGAAATGAACCATGCATACTTTTGATAAGTTGTGAGGCCAAGTGTGGGGCAATATGAATAAATAAAGTGAAATGTGATATACTCCAGCATGCTTTCCCATAAGTAGTGAGTCCAAGTGTGGAGTACTACCCCAACATGCTTTTGATAAGTAGTGAGGCCAAGTGTAGGGTTATGGGCTTGATTGGTTCGCCCTTCGCAAATGACGTCCTTGCTTGATGGTTTAAGACCATCGGATAATAAAAATCGACATGTCAAATAAATTAAAAAGAAAGATGTACTTTGGGTACGAGTTTGTGTAATATTCTAGAGACTTGCATAATTATGTGTTTCGTTGTTGGTTATTTCACTTGAGATATTTTGATTGTTGTATCTGACACTCCTGAATATTCTTGGCAGTATTTCTGTGTTTGACAATTTATATCCAAATCTAGATGCTTAGCGGGTTCACTCCCAGCCAGATTGATGTGCCAGTGGGGTAGAGAGGTGGATGGCTTCGCTCATTAGTGAAGTCTTTCATTTTGCTATGTTCAGTAGTTAGTATTCAGTGAGACTTTTATCTAGTTGTTGGTGAGACCTTCTGGCAGCACTCAGTTTTATGTTAAACCGATGTAGTGGTCTTTAGTACTCATTTTATTTTGTTGGAGATTGTTTTGGAGATTTTTATCAGTTCTTCCGCTGTTTTATTTAGTTGATAGTATAGTCTTATGATCCTTATAGATCCTTTGTGTTCTTTGATACAATGTGCAGTTATGGTTCCGTAGCCGGACGACCTTTTATGTCGTATTCTGGGACGGATCGTGACAGCTTGGTATCAAAGCTTCAGGTTGATAGGTTCTGGAATATAAGTGGTATGAGGATTTTTGTGAGTTGAATGGAAGTGGTTTGAGTCGTCCACCTTTGGAGATGAGAGGGTATTAAAATTTTCAGGTATTGAAGTGAGAAATTTAGGATGGTGAGTGGTTGTATATTCCGTGTGTATTGTGTGCGTTCCTTTGACGCCCAAGCAACTACCTTGAAATTCGATTGAAAAGTGCCTGATCAACGTATTTTCAAACAGGAGGTCTTAGAAAGTTAATTGGAAAGCATGATATGAATCGGAATACCGAGTCTAGGGCTAGTTCGGGTGATTAGTGGCTTGTGTATGGTAGCTTGTGTATGGTAGCTTGTGTGAGGGTTAGTTATAGAAATTTGTGTTAGAAAGTGGCTTGGTAGTGAACCCTAAACTGACAGATACTTACGTGTTAAATTCTGTTTCTGTAGCTAACTGTTATATGTTGCATGTTAGGTGTTTCTGTTATGATATGTTAGTTGTTTGAACAGGGTTATGGATCATCCTGAGAATATGACTTCTAGTGCCCTTAGTAATGCGAAGATAGATGAGTCCAGCCGTTTCCACAGTTTGGATGAGTCGTCTGTTGTAAAGGATAGAAAATCAACTTTCATGAAATTGAAACAAGGAGATATGTCAGTGGAGGCATATGAGACTAGATTTTTGAAGTTATATCAATATGCGAGGGAGGAGGTTGGTTCAGAATGTGAAAAATGCCTGAAGTTCCGTAGAGGTTTGAAACCTAGTTTAGCCATTAAGTTGTTGGATTTTTATCATAGAGATTTTGATGATTTGGTAGGTATGGCAAAAGATGAGGAAGTTAATGAGCGGAGGTTAACTTAAATCAAGGATTGGAAAGGGAGGAATGGGTTGAAAGAGAACCTAGGAGAAAAGTCTCAATATAGTGGTGTGGTAAGAGCTGTGGAATCAAAAAGGGAATTTAAGAAACCTAAGAAAAATGTGCAGTGATATGGTTAGTTAAAATCTAAAATTTTGGTATGAAGGCGAGGTGATGTTGCGTAAGAGAAAGTACCTTGTATTTTGTGAAAGACGATAACGATAATTGGTGTTTCTAAGTCCTCATGCTTGTAAGTGCGTAATGATGTTATATAGTATATTGTTCATTTTAAAGTCATATAAGGGAATGAAATAGTAAGTTGGAGATATTTTTCATGTTAGTGGTAAGGAATGTTTCTTGGAGATCTATCAAAGGTTGATGTGATTGGAAAGTAGAATTATCAAATGAAGTAGAATATGCCCTTACTTTATCTTGTGGATTCATGACCTATGAGAGTTACATAGATTGGGGAAGGATTATTTGAGAATTATAAATTCTTTTTGGGTGGTGTAATTTTTTAGTAGGCATCAGTGCGAAAAAACAAAATTGCAAATTTGCAAGTATTATGAAATATGAGTGAGTGAGTGATTGGCAGTTGCGTAATTATGTGTGATCTATCTATGAAGTGAAATGAAGGGATGAGTACAAAGTAAAAGGGAAATTGTCGAGTTAGATATACTTGGTATGAATTGTAATTGGGTTAGCAAAGTAGACTATAATTGTGGAGTTGTATGAGCGAGAGGTATAGTGTTGAAACTATAATTGGGTTCATGTTCAATTATGAGTATGGATGAGTCAAGACTCTTTCTACGCTAGTGAAGAGCATAGGAAATGATTGAGGTGAAAGTTAATAAGAATGACAAGTGTGCTAGTCTCAATTGGAAAGAATAATGTAAAAATTCGAAGTAAAGATTTGACCTGATCTCTATATAGAAAGAGCCATGTTATATTACATTGGTAATGTCAGAATTTTGTAAAGCATGGTGGCTTGGTAAAGTATGATTATGTTTTAAAGAAAATTTTGAATGTGTGTAAGGTATTGAAGTAAATGACTTGTTAGGCAAAATTGATATGTCGGTTGATGGTTATTGGTGTAGAAATAGATGGAAGTTTATTTAGCCATGGTTCCTAAACCTGAGTACTTGAAGGGCGCGTCAAACAAATGCATTATTTAATCAATGAGGTACCCTTTAAGTATCGACTTGTGGTTAATGGATCGTGCAAAGTAGGTGTTACTTACGTGTGAAAACTGATAATAATAAAAGTATATTAGAGTAGCATAGAGGTGTCAAACGTGTCGTGCCGTGCCGGCCCGACCCATTTAATTACGTGCCTAACGTGCCTCGTGTCGTGCCGTGCTTGGCCCATTTATTAATCGTGCC
>NMUG010013383.1:0-10122 GCA_002855965.1 Monotropa hypopitys
GGGCCGACTCATGGTTGTTTGGTCTTTTTATGTTCAGTGTGTGGGTCCGGCCACCACAACCGTCATTCTTGAGCATCCACATGGCATCTTCTGATTGGTTAGGGGCATCGGTGCATGCGGATGGTACGTCTGATGGATGCCTCCTCGTAACCTACACTCATCGCTAATTAGACGGTGTCGCTACCTTGTTGATCATACGGGGAAGTTGTCATCTCGTCTCCCCCTTCCCCTATAAATATGAAATGAGGGAGGCTGGAAGTGCACCTGTGAATTCTGTTCTCTGACGCCCCAGCATCCGGTCTCCAATCTTCCAACCTTCAAGCTTCCAGTCTTTAGTTTTCCGATCTTCAATCTTCTAGACTTCAGTCTTCATCAAATCTTCAGGTATCATCCAAACCCTTCAAGTTGTGCTTTTTCTTCATTTTTGTTTTGGGTGATCTCCTATCTGATCAGTGGGAGGTCCACTAGTCTGACTGTTTGTCTGCCGGACTATTGCCCTTTTGCCGGTAGGTATTGTATCCATGGATGGAGGGTAAGTAGAGTCGGTGCAAGCCCCATTCTTGGGGATTTATCGCCCTCTAACTTCCATTTTTGGTTGTGTACGGCAGGACATGAGCACAAGATGTCAGATTCCAACAGCGCCCGATCAAGTTCAGATTCGGAGGCCACTTCCGACTCGTGGTCTGGGTCTTCTTCTTCTTTACGCACGGCCAATGTAGTTGTCATTACCCATACATCGGCCCCGAGGCCCCTGAACATCGCCCATCCGGCCGCTGCTACAAAGGTTGAGGAGGAGATTGAGGTGGTGGACGAGGCTGCCGGACCATCCGGTAGATGCCTCTGTCCTTATCTCTGGTATTTTGGTAGGGAAGTTTCTTTGCCGGGCGATTTTAGAAAAAGATACATCATTCCGTCTGACATCTAATTTGAACTGCTCTTCGAGCCTGAGGAGGTCCCTTGTGTCGACAAACAAGTGTTCTTTCCCATGATGGCCATCACCGAGGGGGTCTTCGATTCCCCATAGATGAGTTTGTTAGAGATTCCTGTAGGAGTACGGACTGACTCCGTTCCAGCTGTCGGTGAATTTTTACTGGATAGCTGGCTGTATCTAGGAGTTATGTCGGTCCTACGGCCTTGTCTTTACTATTGCTAACTTGTTCTCCCTTTTCACCCTTTTACATAATACAAAAGTCTGGTCACTATTTTTTGAGTGTTTGGGCTAGAGTAGGAGACCTTTTTACTCGCCTTCCGGACTTGGAAAAGTGGGCCAATATTTAGCTGATGGTGTCCAGAGGCTACGATAATCCTGCCGACGGAATCAAGCCCCTGCTGACTGAACGGGGATCACCTGGTGAGTTTTTGTTGCATCTTTATACTATCTTATATACTTTTCATGCCGATTGAACTCTGTTGTGTTTTGCAGCTTTTTCCAAGGTCACCCTTCGGCTGAAGAATCAAGTGGTCACTGCGAACGTCTCTATACTTCGGGCCTTGCCGAGGAGAGATGCCCCAAGCCTTCTCCAGTACAAGCCAATGTACATGTCCTTTTTAGAGAACAAAAGGAAGAGAGAGAAGAGGAAAGCCACTACTGTCCGGACCAAAGAGATGGTGAGAGAATGCTTCGATGTGATGGAGTTCCGGAGAGATTACGAGAAGAGGAAGGGGGCTGCCCCCAGTGCTCCCCAGACCAGTCCCTCAACGTAGGTGCCGCCCACTCCGGGGGTTAATGCTCTGGCTTTTCCACCGGTTACTATTTTGATCCCGGAGACTGCCGCCGAAGATAAGAGGCTGAGAGATGAGGCCTCTGGTAGCCGAGCTCATCAATCCTAGAAGCGGAGTGATCAGGCAACGCCCCAAGATCCCGGGAAGCAACCGGTTGTGGAGGCTAAAGAAGTGTGGCAACCTATGCTTTCCTAGAGTGACGGCTGATTGGCACTCAAATGTGCAAATCTTAGCCATCATTTCCTCTAACTTATGCATATTTTTAATGTTTAAGTTTGTAAATTGCTTGAGTTTAATGTTAAATGATAAATTTGATTGTCATGATGAAATGCAAGCTTAACATCTATTGGTGTAGACATTTGCATGCTAGTCTAAATTGCCGGACAATTAAGAAAGGAGGCAAGAAATCTTAAAGGGAAAGGAACATGAATTTCCAGAAAACCATACCAAGTTTTCGGGAATTGGAGAAGCAAAGAGAAGATGCTGGTACTTGAAGTCCCGGAAGAATAGCTCAGAATTTGTGGGAGAATAAGAGGACAGGTGATGAACCATGTCAACTTCCGGAAAATGAAGAGCCAATTACCAGAAGAAGGACCTTAAGACAAGAGAAGGATACATGCAGAGCAATGCATTCCCGGGAATGGAGTACATGGATTCCTAGGAGAGGAAGGAATAAGAGATATCCCAGAAGCCAACCGAGAGTCAAATTCCCGGGAGTATATCACTCAAACTCCCGGTAGTACAGCCTAATTCAGAAAACAGTGAGGTGACCAAACCTCCAATTTCCGGAAGTACATCTCTAAAACTCCGGGAGTTCATTAATCAAATTTTGGGGATTTTTTATAATTACTTAGAAACTTTTGGAGTGTTTCTAGAATTTGGGCAAGAGGCATATAAATAGGACAGAACACTCAATTATTAGGGGCTGGTTCGTCGACAAACGGAAGGTCTAGTTTTAGAAGTTCTTTCCTTCATTTTGTAGGAGTAGATGATAGGATAGTAATTACTTTTTCTCCAACTTTCAATTCTGAGTCTGTGTTAATTTCTGTTTTCAAGAATTGTCAATCTCATTCCAGTTTTAGATGGTTAATTGAATGTTCTTGTTCTTCTTTAAATCTTTAGATCTCCTTCAATTTGCAATTTCTTTTATGAATTATAGTTTAAGGGATCTAATCTAAAGAATTTGAGGGATCTAGGGATCTATCTCACCTAACTCTCAATCGAATTCAGGATTCAATGATTGAGATGGAATGGTGTACAGATCTACATGTTTGAGATCATTTAGAGTTGACTATATTCTTGATTGAGTATTGACAATCCTAGTGATTGGCATATTCAACGCTTGAATCATAACTTGGTCTAAATTGACCTGAATTGATTAGTAGGTCTTCTCCATTATCATCTCCCTTTCTTTGTAAATGATTTAATATTCACATCTTCCGAAGAATAACCTAATGTTAGGTGGTTATTCTTTGTGTTCATAAAAATTGGATTTCAAGAATTATTCTCCGAATTTTATCCTAATGTTAGCTGGATAAAATCTGTGTTAATTATGATTCGGGGGATAGTGTGGGTGGATCTTGGATCTCACTAATTCTAAGGATTGGATTCTAATTTGTTGAAATTATTCTGTTCATCTCTATCCTCCAATTAGGGTGTCTTAACTCACCATTCCAGATCCTTATTTTCATTCACTTAATTAAGTACTAACTTGAAGTCATAATCAATTACAACCCAAAATTCCCTGTGGAAATGACCTGGTTCTTACCAGTTTTATTATGCTTGGATGACAAAACCAATGGATACTTTCTATTTTAGTCTTTTATTGCTTCCACATTTTCTGGATCAAATTGCACAATTAAGTTTTTACAGTCAAGCATTTTTGGCGCCGTTGCCGGGGATTTATGGTGTCTTCTTTTGATTTTGATTCAGTGTAGTGCATCCATAAAAATTCATAAAGAACTTTAACTTCAAAGTGATGCCCACCAACCCCTCTCCAGATCACAGAGTTTGGGACATCATTTAATAGCAAAATGTTAGCCATGAGGTTTTTAATCCCTTCCCAGGCCCTTAGTTCCCAAGATCTTAGGGGCCTACTAAAAAGAGATGAGAGGTCAGAGGTATTCGAACGAGCCTTTGCTACACTGAGAGAGTCCTCCTTATTAATTCAAATGTTATTCAATCTCCGAAACTAAATTTTTAGGGGGGTATCCTGCTGCCATGGATGTAGCCAGAAGCTAATCTGCTCCCCAGACTTTATCTCCCATTTAAAACCTCTAGCTAAGCTTACAGCAGCACTTGAACCACTTGATAAACATGAGATGTCCGCCCACACTTTGGATGCTCTAGAATTAGAAGGGAGAGCTGGCCAACTGTCTAGCTGAGAAGAAGGATAGATAGAATCAATGACTTTTACCCAAAGAGAATTTGTAGAGGCATGAAACCTCCACCACCACTTCCTTAGAAGAGCTTCATTGTGCAGCCTCGTCTTCCTAATCCCCAACCCTCCATTAGCAAAAGAATTAGTGATAGAATTCCATTTAATGGGGATGAAGGACCTCACCTTATTCCCACCAGACCAAAAGAAGGATCTCTGTAGTTTATCAATAGACTTAGCAACCCCAATAGGGATCCTGAATAGAGATAGATAGTAGGATGGAAGACTAGCCAGAGTAGCTTTTATTAGAGTTAGCCTACCTGCCTTGGAAAGATATTTGTTTTTCCAGCCCAGAAGCTTTCCTTTGATGATGTTTAGAATAGGAGCCCAGGTGAAAGCCAGCCTAGGATTGGCACCAATAGGGATACCGAGATATTTAGAAGGAAGCTTCCCTACTTCACATCCATCCAAATTGGCCAACTCAGTGGCTTTACTTGTACTGTCAAATGGCATACATACATGGGATTTTGAAAAGTTTATCTTAAGCCCAGACATTAGAGAAAAGCATCTCAGAATTGCCATGATATTTGCAAGTTCACAATGATCATTGTTGCAAAAAATAATGACGTCATCCGCATATTGGAGGTGATAAACCACCACCCTTTTAGAACCCACAACCACCCCATTGATGATACCTGCACTTACGGCCCTATCCAGCATAATACTGAGCCCCTCCATAGCAATGTTAAAAAGAAATGGGGATAGAGGATCCCCCTGCCTAAGCCCTTTTTGGGGAATGACTTGAGGGAAAGGAGAACCATTGATTAGTATAGCCAGAGATGAGGAGGAAATGTAGTCAGAAATCCAGGAAATCCATTTAGCACCAAAACCAAGACTCACAAGCATTTTAATCAAGTAGTTCCAGTTCACATTATCAAAAGCTCTTTGAAAATCGATTTTCAGGATCACACCTTCAAACTTGTTCTTTTCCAAGAATGGATGATCTCATTGGAGATAAGGACACTATCAAGGATAAACCTACCCTTAATAAAGGCTGATTGGTTATTGCCAATGACGTTAGGTAGGACCTTTTGAAGCCTGAGGCTAAGGGTTTTGGCCAGCAACTTAGCAACACATGAGATCAAGCTTATAGGCCTAAATTCATCAAACGAAAGAGGACTAGGAACCTTAGGAATCAGAGCAATGAAGGTGGCATTTAGACCTCTAGCCAACCTGGCATTTGCATGAAATTCAGAGAAGAAAGATAAAAATGTACCTTTCAAAAAATTTCAAGCCTTACGGAAGAACTTGAAGTTAAAACCATCTGGTCCAGGGGCTTTTGAAATGTTGCAACACTTAAGAGCACCTTCTATTTCATCCTCTGTAAATTCTGCCTGTAGAGCTGAGTTATCTTCATTGGAAATCCTTCTTGGGAAGGAGCCAGCCATCATTGGCCTAAATTGGATTTCCTCTTTGAAGGAATTTTCCAAATAATATACAGCCTGCCTTTTAACTTCCTCCGGGTCTGTATAAAGAACCCCATCTGCTGTAATACCACAAATCCTATTCTTCAATACTTTGGATCTAGCAATAGAGTGAAAGAATTTCGTATTCTTATCCCCTAGTTTGACCCAGGAGGCCCTGGACTTCTGCCTCCAAGAGCTTTCTTCTATTCTCCTCCAATGCCACAGAGATTCCTGAAGACACCTTTTAACTTCCTTCAAGGTAGAATCAGCAACCATAGTTTCATCTTGCAAGTCCAACTCATGAAGTTTAGATTCAAGGGAGAGAATTTTGTTTTGAAAGGATCCAAAATCTTATTTGCTCCATTTCTTTAAAGCCTCCTTCATAGCTTTGAAACCCACTCTAATCTTACACCCAGCCCATCTTTCATTCAGCCCACTCTTCCAAGCTTCCTCGGCAATGACCATACATTTTTTGTCCATCAGCCAAGAATCAAAGAATTTGAAGGGCTTGGGACCCCAATTGGTTAAGTCCCTTGAAAGAGAGATGGGACAGTGATCTGAAATGTCTTTACTCAGCCCCCACTATGTAAGATTGCCATGGAGCAGCCATTCTTCAGATACAAGAAATCGATCTAGCCTACTATGGGCTAGATTGTTGGACCATGTGTACTTCCTCCCTACCAATTGCAAATTGATGAGATCGTTATTGGAAATGAACTGAGAGAATGCTTTCATACCTGGAGTAGATTTGGCGCAGCCTTTTCTTTCCTCAATTCATTTATATCCTTATCTCACAATTCTTGTGAATTGACAAAGATGTTGGAATTTCTTGCAATGAACAAAATCTTTGGGGTGGGTTCCTACACTAACCTGTCATATGTGAGATCATACATTGTTGTTGAGTGACCACCTTGGAGAGTCTTGAAGTCAAAACTTAAGGTGTTGGATGTGATCTGAATGCATAGGTAAACATTGATGATGCTATTTTATTTTTGTGAAAATCTGTCTTGAAACTTTGCCATTGTCTCAATGAGTTAGAAACTGAAATTGTGTGTTTATTTCTTGGCATGAATACCCTTTGAGTGATAGTTCTTATTGATTTCTTGCTGGGGACTAGTATGTCCTAAGTTGGGGGGTGTGATTGGCACTCAAATGTGCAAATCTTAGCCATCATTTCCTCTAACTTTTGCATATTTTCAATGATTTTGTAAATTGCTTGAGTTGAATGTTAAATAATAAATTAAATTGTCATGACAAAATGCAAGCTTAACATCTGTTGGTGTAGACATTTGCATGCTAGTCTAAATTGCAGGACAATTAAGAAAGGAGGCAAGAAATCTTAAAGGGAAAGGAACATGAATTTCCGGAAAACCATACCAAGTGTCCGGGAATTGGAGAAGCAAAGAGAAGATGCTGGTACTTGAAGTCCCGGAAGAACAGCTCAGAATTTGTGGGAGAATAAGAGGACAAGTGAGGAACCATGTCAACTTCCGGAAAATGAAGAGCCAATTACCGGGAAAAGGACCTTAAGACAAGAGAAGGATAATGGAGTACATGGATTCCCGGGAGAGGAAGGAATAAGAGATATCCCAGAAGCCAACCGAGAGTCAAATTCCCGAGAGTATATCACTCAAACTCCCGGTAGTGCAGCCTAATTCAGAAAACAGTGAGGTTACCAAACCTCCAATTTCCGAAAGTACAGCTCTAAAACTCCGGGAGTTCATTAATCAAATTTTGGGGATTTTGTGTAATTACTCTGAAACTTTTAAAGTGTTTCTAGAATTTGGGGAAGAGGCATATAAATAGGATAGAACACTCAATTATTAGGGGCCGGTTCGTCCACAAACGGAAGGTCTAGTTTTAGAAGTTCTTTCCTTCATTTTGTAGGAGTAGATGATAGGATAGTAATTACTTTTTCTGCAACTTTCAATTCTGAGAAACTGTGTTAATTTCTGTTTTCAAGAATTGTCAATCTCATTCCAGTTTTAGATGGTTAATTGAATGTTCTTGTTATTCTTTAAATCTTTAGATCTCCTTCAATTTGCTATTTCTTTTATGAATTATAGTTTAAGGGATCTAATCTAAAGAATTTGAGGGATCCAGGGATCTATCTTACCTAACTCTCAATCGAATTCAGGATTCAATGATTGAGATGGAATGGTGTACAGATCTACATGTTTGAGATCATTTAGAGTTGAGTATATTCTTGATTGAGTATTGACAATCCTAGTGATTGGCATATTCAACGCTTGAATGATGACTTGGTCTAAACTGACCTGAATTGATTAGTAGGTTTGCTCCATTATCATCTCCCTTTCTTTGTAAATGATTTAATATTCACATCTTCCGAAGAATAACCTAATGTTAGGTGGTTATTCTTTGTGTTCATAAAAATTGGATTTCAAGAATTATTCTCCGGATTTTATCCTAATGCTAGCTAGATAAAATCTGTGTTAATTATGATGCAGGGGATAGTGTGGGTGGATCTTGGATCTCACTAATTCTAAGGATTGGATTCTAATTTCTTGAAATTATTCTGTTCATCTCTATCCTCCAATTTGAGTGTCCTAACTCACCATTCGAGATCCTTAATTTCATTCACTTAATTAAGTACTAACTTGAAGTCATAATCAATTACAACCCAAAATTCCCTGTGGAAATGACGTGGTTCTTACCAGTTTTATTATGCTTGGATGACAAAACCAATGGATTAATTCACTTGTACTTGGGTGGGTTAATCTACTTTCTGTTTTAGTCTTTCATTGCTTCCACATTTTCTGGATCAAATTGCACAATTAAGTTTTTGCATTCAAGCAACGGCAGACATTTCTTGGCAAAGGATAGTGTAGTTAGCAATAACGAGTTATCTCTCTGCTTCGCCCGGCTGCTGGAGTCTCAGGGCAATACTGACGCATTGTCGGACAACTTGCCCGCCCGGCTGAACTGTGGCTTTGCTTCAATAATCGAGGTAATGATTTGGTACCCTCTGTCCAGACTCCTTCACTTGCATATTTCTAATTGCTGATTGTTTTTTGGCTTTTGCAGGGTCTGGTGAGCTTCTCCACTGTCACGAGTGGCTTTTCCATATTGATGCAGAGAGAAGCCAGTACAAGGATAAATATGTTGCTCAGGATGTGCTGATCACGGGCCTGCAGCTGGCCCTGGATCAAGAGAAAAAGAAAAATGCTGATCTGGAGAAGGTGGCATCACACGAGAGGCATTCCCATAAGAAGCAGCTGGCTATCGAGAAGAAGAAAACGAAGGACAAGGTGACGAAGACCAATAAGATCGGGTACTCTGAGGAGGGGTATGACGCAGAAGGGATCTACCAGGAGCAGTGTCGTGCTCAGGTAAACATGCAGCACTAGTGTAGCTATGCACCCGGCTATGAGGCCGGACACCGAGATGGGTACCAGCAAGCACTTCATGCAGTGGGAGTTGAGAAGACCCACTCTACCTGGTCGTACGTGGCAGAGCTGAATTTGCAGATGCCCCCGATTGAAGACACGTTCTCGGAGATTGAAGAAGCTAAAGATGCTCCTACGGCAGAAGGCAACCCTCAGACTAATGGATGAAGAACCCTTCTCTTCTATTTTCTTTAAATTTTAAAAGAATTTAATATTTTGGACAGACGTTTTCTGGTGAAATGAAAGGCTCTTGCACTTGCCTTTTTCTTGCTATGAAATTTTTGCAAGTTAAGACCTTCCGGTAGCTTAGAAGCATTTTACCGGCCCCTTTGATGTCTGTCGGAGGGTTTTAATAGATAATGAAGACTGACGGAAGCCTGGCAGATGAGTGAGGAAGAAGCTGGGGGGACACATGGTGGCTAACTGAACTGTTTTGATATTAATCTTCAGGCTAGTGCACAACCGTTTCTTATACTGGGCCTTTTGTTGACTGCTCTAGCAACTAGTCACTGACCATTCAGAGCCGAAGGGAATACACAGAATGGAAAAGGGTAATGTGATAGTTCCATCACCAAGAAACCTGCTTCCTCCAAATTATTTGTAACATATTTTTTTCAATGTTTTTTATGTTTTTTTCTTCTTGAATTCTAAAATCCAAAGGCTTGTTGTCATTCTGTTTTGTTTTATTTGCATGTATTGTCTTGTTTTGGATGTGCATCTACACACAATTGTATCCAAATCTAGTTTTAAGATCATAAACAAATGACCACTATAATAACCAATAGTCATTAACGTCCGGTGACTAATCATTATAGTCAGATCTGATACCTTGGGTACATACTAGGATAAGCAACTAGAAATGATCTAAGGGCCACTACACCATCCCCAGTGGTAAGGACATGTACCCCTCCGGGTACATAATATAAAATATCACCAACTCCATTTGCACCACCTGTGCATATTGATCCATAGACCCACCTGATCTATGGCAAGGCTATTAAGACACTCCAAAATATCATTAATTTGATAATTAACACCTTTTTATATTTTTACCAAAACACTCCCATTTTACTCACACCAAAACACTATCATTTTCTTAATTAGAAAATAATACCATACTTAACACCGAATTTCTTAATAAAAAATCACT
>NMUG010013384.1:0-10123 GCA_002855965.1 Monotropa hypopitys
CCCGAGCCATGAGGTGAAGTCAAGAGCAACAAGGGGCATTTTCATGCCAAATTCCAGAAGAGGAAGCATCTATTTCCGGAAGATGGAAAGCCAAGAGCAAGGGCCAAAGCTGAAGGAAAAAAACAGTGGGCTGTCCAGACCTCCATCTTCTGGTAGATGAGAGCCCATCTTCCGAAAGATCAAAAAGGAAAACAAATCAGGAGGTTTTGAAGGAGAAATCCAGACCTCCATCTTCTGGAAGATGGGAGCCGATCTTCTGGAAGATCAAGAAAGAAAGAAAAATGCAGAAGGTTTTGAAGGAAAGGCCAGACCTCCATCTTCCAGAAGATGGGAGCTGATCTTTCAGAAGATCAAGAAGAAAAACAAGGCTGCTGAGCAGTGGGCTTTTAAAAGAACCGGGTACCGGTCCACCGTACCGTCGTGGACTAGTCCCTCCTGTGTAAAATGTAGAAGAATAGCTTCATTAATGGCAATGTTATAATATTTTTAGATTGGGACTATATATACTCAAGTGTATTTTGGGAGACTTATGTTTTTTTCATCTTTTAGAGTTTTGAGAAGGGAGAGCCTCCCTCCCCTCCTCCTCCTCTCTTCTTCTTCCCCATTTGGGGGCCATTCATGGAGTTTTGGAGCAATCTCTCTTCCTAAACGTTGTAAGGCTCTCCTCCCTCTCTCCATTTATGTATTTTATTTATGCCATTGTGTTTAATAAAATTCGTATTCCCTTTTTACCCTTGTATTTGTTTGTGTTTTATTGCTTTAATAGTTGTAGTATAGTGTTAATGGAGGGGTAGCCTCGTTGGTTTGGTCGTGGGGTGACTAGCACCCCGGCCTATACTTGTGTTTGGTTTCTCTGTTTATGGACTAAAATGACGTGGTGTAAGGTGTAGGATGTTCATATCTAGGGTCTTAAATTAGTGGTGTTAATCACCTTGATGTGTCGTCGACATGAATAATGGCACGATAAATGCTTGGTGCGATATCCCGCTAGGTGTTCGATAAAATGCCTAAGTGAACGAATTCACCTAAAACTACCTAATTGCTATTGAATTGTTGTCTTGAGGTTTCGTAGGAGTTAGGGGTATGTGGTACTCACCCGTTGGCCCAAGTTTGGGGTTGTTAACCTATTTGACGGGTTGTGCCACGTACATTCCATGCTTGTAGCTCTGTCACCTTTGAATTGTAAGTTGTCCAGAGAGTCGAACTCTAGCTCCTGTGTCATCTCTCGACCCGTGGCTTGTGCTTGATAGTTAAACATTCCATGGGAGGTCCTAGGCCGTGATCCCTCCTTCGCGTCGTCATGGATATTGGAGTAGTCTACATTGGCCTAGGTGAGGTGTTAGAATCCCTGTAGCCATTCCACTTAGTTTA
The DNA here is from genome assembly GCA_002855965.1 of Monotropa hypopitys. Lineage (NCBI taxonomy): Eukaryota > Viridiplantae > Streptophyta > Magnoliopsida > Ericales > Ericaceae > Monotropa > Monotropa hypopitys. The sequence goes on from NMUG010013384.1 coordinate 1,372, forward strand.
ACTTGTTTTTCTTAATTCTTGTTTTCATTAGGTTTTAATTAAAAATATTCAAAGAAAAGGCTGAGCGTCCTTCCGCTCTCCACCAAATCACAAATCCAAACTTCTTTGCAAAGCAATTACTTCAACTTTGACATTTCCCTGTGGACCGACCTCGGACTTATCCACTTTACTTGTAGAGTGTTTATTTCCTTGTTTATAAATTATTAATGTCTAACTAAGGGTTTTTTCGTTAATCAACGATCGGGAAAATCTTATTAGCATTTTGGCGCCGTTGCCGGGGAAATTGTTGTTTGAGTTACGTTTTTGCTAATTTAGAAGTTTTTTTTTGTGTGTCACCGTATATATCCACTTTTAGTTTGCTTCTTCTTATTTTTTATATATAAAACAAAAAAAGTAGTCGTTGTTGATCATGGCTTCCGGTAACCCTTGGGAAACCATAGATCAACAACATTGGGAGTCTCACCCTCCATTCCCGGATTCTTCTAGTCAAGAGTGGCATGACCACTCTAATTTTTATCGAGAATGTGAGATTTCACATGAACCACGACCCCTCTCTTATTCTTATAATGATGAAATGGCTCCACAACAAATTTTCTATCCGGAGCCAACCTTTTAGTACCCGGAACAATGGTCACACGAGGAGCCTTATCCATCCCCACCATGCACTAATACTTTAGAGGATGCTTTGCAAATATTTGTCCAAAGTTGTCATTCCATTAACGCCCTCAACAATGATGTGGTGGCTCCTCCCGAGTCTTATCATTCAGAGCCACCCTTGGAAACATATGACCATTGCCTTCTGGAGGTAACTTTAGAACCCCAACCACCACACCCATCCTTTCTTGAGGACACATTGCAACATTTTCTCCAAAGTTGCGACAACATTATGGCTTACAACTCTTCATGTCAAGTGGACTTCGATGTCTCAATTTGTGAGCCAACCATTCCCACCGACTCCTTGGAGGAGACAGGTCTCACCTCTGAGGAGATTGAATTCTTAGAAAATCTGGATGTGGGGATTTCTTCTACCCTCTACATAATCCAAGCTGAGATGGGGTCGCTCCCCGAGTTAAAAAATGATACTCCTATCACTCCTTCTGAAAAAAATTTGGTAAGTTGTTTGTATGATTCGAGTGATGAGGAGTTAGAGGTGGAGTGTAGGGGTAGTGAACTTGTGATTGTTGCTTGTCCTTTGGCCATGGAGCCTTATTTGCCTAGTATTCCCCAAGAGCTTGTTGAGAGTGCCGTTGTTGCACCCATTTTCTACTGATACTCTTGGGGAGTCCACTTTTAGGGATGAGCTTTCACCGTCCGTTGCATTTGTGTCCCCCACTTCTTGTGCACTTCTACCACCACCTCCTATACTTGTTTTAGATTATATTGATTTCATTGGTGTTGACCGACTCCTTACGAGTCATATTTCATGTTCTATCTATATGGTCAAGGCCTTGGAATTCAATGCCATTCGTGTTGGTAGGGTGGTTGGTTGTTCTTTCGTGAAACACCGCCAAGCCCTTTTATACTCCAAATACTTATTTTTATGGCTTGGACGGTTGCAATACTTTAAGAAGGGGGTGAGTGTGTTCACCACATGCTACGGCCCCCAGGGAGGCCATTATGGAAATGCGATCCTCCAACTTGGAGGGTCTATTTCTCGGTTGTTACCGCCTCTTAAAGGCATAGTTCTTTTTTTCTATTACCCTTTATTTTCTATCCCTTTCTTTTGTTTCTTGCACTTTATTTCTTTTAAATATGAAAAAAATTGAAATAACGTCTAGGAGACAATAAATCCTTGGAGGTTGAGATACCTTTAGTGTTTGTCGTGCTCGAACGGCTATGGACAGTCTGGTATAGTCGCCCGTTATTCTAGCCTTAGTATTGTATTATCTGGGATTACCTTGGCAGAGTAGGGATAGAAGCAAAAGCCGATTGGTGTGTCTCTCCAAAAAATGAGAGGCATCACCTGTTGAGTAGCGACCTACCCCGAAATTCTGAGAGATTTCCTTCTCTAGTATACTACTAAGTGAGAATAGCAGGGAGAAAAGTACTACTCGTGTAGAGTCGCATGAGAACTCACCTTTCTTTTATTTTTGCATTGGTGTTGCACGCTTGACTTCCATTAGCAAGCAAATTTTGGACTAATTATTTGTCTTGTAGTTTGTTTTTGGCTTGTTAGTCTTGCAGGGTTCTTTGTGTCCATCTTGGAGCTTTGTGGGCATTGCCATCGGCGACTTGCGGTAATGATTGGTTAGGGTGGTTGCACCACCCCGGAGGTACATTGCTCCTTCCCTTTTTATTGTCTTATGCACTGAGGACATTGCACATTTTAAGTTGGGGGGAGTGGCGCATGTTTCCATGCTTGTACCTTATTTTTGCTTATTTTCTCTTTTTAGTCCCACTTTAGAGTCTAGAATTTTTTTATAAAATTTGATTCTGACTGTCTAGTATAGCCGCCTGCCTTTATTTTCCCTTTTGAGGCAGAGAGAAAAGTATATTTCGTGTCATCCACGTGACGGATTCGTAGTGTAAATAGTAAATTATCTTTACATGGATTTTGGGATTTTGTGAGTTTTTAACTTTATGGCATGAGTAGGAAGTCGTTGATCCTTTATAGGACTTGTAGGTGGCATCTTAGGCCACTTTGCTAGAATTTTTGCAAAAACTTGTTTTGGCACTAGTCTTTAACCAAATTGCACTTTACAAAAAAAAGGCTTGAGTCACTTGTGAGTCATACTTCGATTGTCTAAAAGGCTAGATTACTGGAGACTTACGCCCATGTGAGCTTAGAGCCTTATCTTTCTTGGAGTGGTGTCAAATGAACTCTTGGTTGTTACAAAAACAAAATTTCACTCGTTATCGATATCATTATCTTTCATCGTAGCATTGGGAATTCACTATCACATAGATATCTTTTGGATTTACATGCACGGTTGTTGTTGGCCGTAGGAGAGGATTTTAGGCATTCTTTGATTTTTGTGCCGGTTCGTTTCTTTCTTACAAAATACCCCTTGCTAGCCCACTTGAGCCCCTTATATGAACCATTTTTTGATTGAGCCTACAAACTTCCACATATTGTCTTGAGAATGAGTAAAAATTCATGTTGAAGATGTACTTGGAGTTATAAGGTGGTTTTTGTTTACGTATTCATTATTGTTGGTGCACCACCCCTCCATTTCCCTTAAAAAATCAAAGAAAATATCAAAAGAAAAATATGAGGAATCAAATAAGTTGGGGGTGTCACCTTATATATTGTAACAAGAAGAAATGGTTTGTTCTTCATTTTTTTGGGATGTATTGTTGGTTGAGGAAAATAAAAAAATGAATATGGCGTAGTTGAAAAGTAAAGAATTGGAGGTGTATTTTAGTTGACGAGGGCCCCGTTGATTGATTCACCCTCTTATCATTTGTATATGCCTATTCTCAAGCTCCAAAAGTTAACCCTTAGCCTGATACGTGTCCGATACGTATCCGATACACTCCCTTACTTTAAGTTTTAACCAGAAAGTCCTATGTGATCCTATAGGCCGGAAATCATTTGTGCATGCTAATTTAGACCACATGTTCCCTTTGCTATACAATTCTAGTCATGAGATCGCATCCACTTATATAGAGCTTCTTTCGTGTCACAATGTGTGGGATGTCTTGTTTTTCACATATTTATATCTTCCGCCCGCACATATGAGAGTTATGCACCCATGTTTCGAATGTCTTATTTTGTTGAGTGCATGACACGGTAAGAATTAAAGTCGAGACTCGGTACGGATAGACTTTTGAGTTGTGTCTCACTTGCGACAAAAGGCCTTGCACGTACACGTTAGAATTTGGTGCCATGACTTATTTTTCACTTGTTAGCATTGTGAACTTAGTTTGCCCGCATTTCTTTTTAAGGATCCACTTTCTTTTCTTATGTTTTTGAGTTTTTAGCTTGCATGATTAGTTTGCCATGAAAAAGTAGTTTACTTTGTTTTGTGGGTAGTTTATTGCTAAAAACCCTCGCGAGACCTTACTCGGCCTACCGGGGCTGCCCCGGGGTTTAAAGGACTTATCCATTTCATTATTCGTTGTTAGTTAAGATCGAGTCGTAGTGTGAGTTTGCTCGAAACTAGCAAACGATAAGTTGGGGGGTGTGATCGACACACTATTTTGTAGTTTTGTATGCCAATTTCATCTCCTTTTTACCATATTTATTTGCATTTCCATTTATATTTTAGTTCTTTTTTATGTTTTCCTTTGTTTTGTAGTCTTTTATGTTTTTCAGATTAATTGAGCATTCCCCGGACGAGTCCAGAAGTCCCCGAGACCAACCCGAGCCATGAGGTGAAGTCAAGAGCAACAAGGGGCATTTTCATGCCAAATTCCGGAAGAGGAAGCATCTATTTCCGGAAGATGGGAAGCCAAGAGCAAGGGCCAGAGCTGAAGGAAAAAAGCAATGGGCTGTCCAGACCTCCATCTTCTGGTAGATGGGAGCCCATCTTCCGGAAGATCAAGAAGGAAAACAAATCAGGAGGTTTTGAAGGAGAAATCCAGACCTCCATCTTCTGGAAGATGGGAGCCGATCTTCTGGAAGATCAAGAAAGAAAGAAAAATGCAGAAGGTTTTGAAGGAAAGGCCAGACCTCCATCTTCCAGAAGATGGGAGCTGATCTTCCAGAAGATCAAGAAGAAAAACAAGGCTGCTGAGCAGTGGGCTTTTAAAAGAACCGGGTACCGGTCCACCGTACCGTCGTGGACCGGTCCCTCCTGTGTAAAATGTAGCAGAATAGCTTCATTAATGGCAATTTTGTAATATTTTTGGGTTGGGACTATATATACTCAAGTGTATTTCGGGAGACTTGTGTTTTTTTCATCTTTTAGGGTTTTGAGAGGGGAGAGCCTCCCTCTCCTCCTCCTCTCTTCTTCTTCCCCATTTGGGGGCCATTCATGGAGTTTTGGAGCAATTTCTCTTCCTAAACGTTGTAAGGCTCTCCTCCCTCTCTCCATTTATGTATTTTATTTATGCTCTTGTGTTTAATAAAATTCGTATTCCCTTTTTACCCTTGTGTTTGTTTGTGTTTTATTGCTTTAATAGTTGTAGTATAGTGTTAATGGAGGGGTAGCCTCGTTGGTTTGGTCGTGGGGTGACTAGCACCCCGGCCTAGACTTGTGTTTGGTTTCTCCATTTATGGACTAAAATGATGTGGTGTAGGGTGTAGGATGTTCATATCTAGGATCTTAACTTAGTGGTGTTAATCACCTTGACGTGTCATCGACATGAATAATGACACGATACATGCTTGGTGCGATGTCCCGCTAGGTCTTCGATAAAATGCCTAAGTGAACGAATTCACCTAAAACCACCTAATTGCTATTGAATTGTGAGATTGTTGATAGAGTTAGGGAAACTGCTTACAGATTAGCATTGCCTTCAAAGTTGTCACGACTGCATAATGTATTTCATGTTTCGATGCTACGGAAATTCATTGGGGATAGCTCTGTTATTCTGGAATCAGTACCAGTGGAACTGAAAGAAGACTTGTCATTTGAAGAGTATCCGATACGAATTGTGGATAGAAAGGAACAACAATTGCGTACGAAAGTTGTGCCGTGGGTTAAAGTCGTTTGGCAGTATCACGGGACCGAAGGAGCTACTTGGGAGGGAGAAGATTCCATGAAAGTTCAATATCCACGTCTTTTTGGTTCAGGTATTCTAAATTTCGAGGACGAAATTTTCTAAGCGGGGGAGAGTTGTAAGACCCGGCTTAGAAAAATACATTCATTTAAATTAATTAAATGTTCGTTAATAATTTTATATGCTAAATGTGGTTTTAGAGAAAGAAAGAAATTTTTTAAGATAAAATGTTTATGAAATGAGTTCTTCTCAGAATTGCTAGCATAAACAGGGTACCTCACGTTTTCTTTAGTTTTGGTAGGTTTTGATAAGTGGGTTTGTAAATCTAATGGATTTTTAGTTCAATTGAAAACATATTTAGCAATTATTTCGTTGTAGATGGTAGATTATGCTTGTATAGTAGTTGTATAAACTGTTTTTGAAGATTTGAAAATCTCTGCTATGTTTTTAGATACAAAACGATGATGTACAGTGAAAGTTAGAATATCTGGGTTTTCGATCTGCAATAGGCGTAACCCGTTACGCCTATATATGCGCAACCGGTAGCGCTATGCGCAGTAAATGTGTGCAGAGAATTTTCAATCAGTGCGTAACCGGTTGGGGGAAAATGTTAGCGTAACCGATTGCGGTTCATGTGGCGCAATCGGTAGCGAGTTCTGAGGGTAACCGGTTACGGGCTAAGTCAGTTTTTAGACAACTTTAATATATATTTTTGAAATTAAGGTTTAAATGTTAAAATAATTTATAATATGAACAGAAAATGAAGAAAAATATGTTATACATTGAATAATGCAATTTAAATTCATTCCTTTATTGCATTTAATTATTGTTCAAGCATGGTTTTAAATTAAATATTAATGATTTTAGCTTGGACAGGTGACGAGGCAAGTGGAATCGATCCCCAAACGAAGCAGGAGTAATCGATAAGAGTTCAGAATAATCACTGTGAGTATGTTAATATACATTGTTTATTTAATTCAATGTGTAGATTATTCATGTAATGTAGAGATGTTTTGGCGGACGCGCCAAGTGTACCAACTACGGTCACTCTCAGATATCGTATGCATAGTGTTTCTGTCTGCATATGTAATGTGAAATATTTACTACGATTTACTGTTGATATTAATTTACAATGTATCTCACATATTCCTGTGTTGGCCATTATTTGGATGACACGGGTAATGCTTGACGAGTTGGTAGTTTTGTCCACTACTGGTTTTCTAGAGGACGTTGACACAGTGCTAGCTTTGTATAGTTTTTGACAGAGGTTGGATATAGTACACTTTAGTTTGTACTAGGGTCGGACCTATTAGTAGATGCTTTTACTTTATTAGGTAAGCATGTTGTAATTAAATAATCAGTTGTTTATTTCCGCTACAGTTATTAGTTGATGCAATGTAAATTGGTTGAATGTTTATATTTCCTTTTCTTTTAATGGAAATCATTTGTGTTGAGCATGTTTAGAAAATATAAATAGAGAAACTGTTAATCACTTGTAAGTTAGAAGTACAGTTAAACATGCTAGTTATGACGCACGCCCATCTGATTACAACCTCATCAGAGTAGTGTATCGGGGTGGGGCGTGACACCTACGGACTTACTTGCTCGAACCAAAAGGCTACAAACCAACTCAACCATTTTCTAAACCTTCCTATGGTCGTGAAATATATTGATCCCTTAAGCTTTCTAGTCAACCCATATAGCGAGCTTTCAATCAGTGATATCCAGACCAAATGGCCTTAGAGCACTAGGTGTAAAGGACACCCCTACGAATCTACTTGCTCGAGTCGAAAAGGCTATGAATCAAAACTATCCAAGGATGTTAAATCCTTCCATCCTCGCACCTTTTTATGCGAACTCTCAGTGCTTGCTGAGGCTAGAGGCCCAGTTACTCAATGCGATTCATGGAAAACAAGTAGTTTAGACTCTCGTTTATTTTTTTTGGACTGGAAAGGGCTATCAAAACAAAGGACACTCGATTTCCACAAAGGCAACTAAAGTGTGTAAATCAAATCCGTATCCCGAATGATCCCGAATGTGCATGTGCAAGATGTATGCGGGAGAACTCTATCTAAGCACCAATATTCAACTAAGATCAATGAAGTGTTCATTAGGTGTATTTATTCTATTTGTGTCCAAGTTCGCAGGTTTAGCCAAGACAACAAAATCACACCCACTCTAACCTGGATGACACTCAACAACATCTATCAAGAACCACAAGTCATGTCGGGTTGCAATAGAGTTAAACAACAAAAAAATTTAAAAAAATTTACGTGACTGAAAACATGCGGTGAAACCCTCATCCCCCAACTTAAAATGGGCGATGTACTCATTATCCACAAAAAAGAATAGAATGGACAAGCATGTAAAAGAAAGGAAATAGAGAGATACCACCTGAGGGAGTTGCAAACAATCAGCATGAGTGACATCCCCTAACTTGGGCCAAATAGTCTTGCATGTTAGTCCAACAAAGAATACAAAACAAAAAAGATATACAATAAAATAAATCTAAACTAACCCACCATTCCATTATGTGGAACATACAAGTCATACTTTTCTCCCCACTTTATTCACTTAGCAATGGTTTAAAGAAGGAATCTCCCGGTATTCCTGTAGGTTGGTACATAGGAGGTTAGCTCTCTAAGGTCGCACTTTGTGGCTAAACCTTGAGAGCCTTCAATCCCCTTTTCTTTCCATCCGTACTTTACCAAGGTAATCCCAGATAAAACATTGCTAAGGCTAACTTCACGTACGGCTATACTAGACCGATAAGTAGCCGTTCGAGCACAGTAAACACTGAAGTTATCTCAACCTCTAAGACCTCAAATCAAGGGTTTTACCCCCAAGCACCCCAAAATCCAAAAATGTACAAAAACCTAGATCTTTGCTTCAATCCTATGGGTTTGATTACAAAATTAATGAAGAGAGATACTTGGTGTTTGATTGATGAGAGAAATAACTCTCTAGAAATCCAAAGCCTTCTTAATCTTCTTCCCACTTCTCTCTCTATAGAGCTCTCCCCTTCTCCAACTCCATTACAAGCAAACAATACCAAGATCAATTCCTAACCCTTCTAAATCAGATTTTGATGCGGATAGCATTGCTGATGCTTACTTAGAGACCCGCGGGCGTCGCTATACACAGG